>PVJI01021954.1:0-26167 GCA_004026765.1 Micronycteris hirsuta
TTTTATTTGGGGGGGGGGGGGGGGGAGGAATAGCATGACTTCAGCTCTTCTTTCCTCTGTGGGTGTCATCTAAACCAGATCAGCTCTTTGGCACTGCCCAGAGGCCAAAGATTTTTTCAGTGTGGGCACTGTGTAACATGTGAGCCCCTGGTCCACCGCCTCCACCTGTTCAGTGCTAGTTTTGGGAGACCTCAAACCACAGAGGAGCAAGTTAGCACTACTATTCTTTGCTGTAGTCAAGATGCTACTGGAAATGACACTTGATCTTGAGTCCCTCTGTTGACAGGATGGTCTATTTAGCACCTCCAGCCAGCAACTTCAGCCACTGCCTCCACTCTCCCTCCTGGAGACTCCAGTTCTTTCTTACATCAGAACTGGCAGCTTCCTTCACGTTCCTCCAGGGTTGATGACGGGCCATCACAAACAGGACCTCATCAGCCCAAGGAGAGCGGTCAATCCTGGCCTGTCAGAGAGTTGGCCTGCCGTGTGTCGTGTTCACATAGGTGCTGCACTAAGTTTATATGACCAGGTGGGTGTTTGGACCCGGGGTAGGGTGGGTAGCTCAGGGCCCTGGCACTTGGGCCAGCATTATGGAAACATAAATATCTGAATGAGTAACTACCATTACAGTTTATGCTCCCTGGGCTTTTACCAGTGGTTATTATCTCTGAAGGAAGGGAGGTGATTACAGAGACTGCCTATTCTTGCCATGATATACTTCTGTAGTATTTTAGATTTTTCTAGGAATTAGATTTATAATAGAAAAAAAAGTGAGCACATTTTTATTACTTTTTAAAAATATTTTGTTTATGTTTTAGAGAGGGGAAGGGAGGAAGAGAGGGAGAGAAACGTCAATGGGTGGTTGCCTCTCGCGCACCTCCTACTGGGGACCTGGCCCACAACCCAGGAATGTGCCCTAGACCAGGAATCAAACTGGAGACCCTTCACAGGCGGGCACTCAATCCGCTGAGCCACACCAGCCAGGGCAATGCTGGTTTTTTTAATACTCCTTTTTCATTCTCAAGTCCAGAAAAATCCATCAGTCAAAATAAACAGTTCCTTATTAACATCACCCAAAATAATTCAATCTTATGGGGTGAAACAATAGTCAGAATGCCGTTTTGAAACTTGTTTTTTAACATTTGCCGTTCAAGCCAGAAAGAATAGCACAAGCAAAGAAAAAATACAAAAATGCACTGAGTGTTGAGTAGGAAGCTGATTACTTTTGAACCTTTCAAAGAAGTATATTCTGAATAAGCATCAGGATTCATTATAAGTGAAATGATTAGCCATATTTGTCTTCATATAGGTGAGCCAAATGAGATTATGGCTATCTGAGTCCGCCATGAAATGTTCTACTTTATAGCTGAGGACTATGCTCACATAAAATCTTTCAGTAAACAAGGTTTCTGGAGGAAGTGACTTTGACGTAGGTCTTGATGTAATGGACGTGAATACAAGGAGTGAGGCACAACCTAGATGGGGAAAAGCAGGGAAGACCAGACCTGGAGAGCTGAGGACGGGGTGGAGTATATTGAGAACGGGGGTTCCAACAGGACAAGGAGGTCATTTGCTGGGCATTCTTGAACACAGAGCTGAGTCTAAGTTCTCTCTGAAAGGCAGTAAGTAGCTTCCTAAGAAAAGATAAGGTGATGTGGAGGTGCCAAGGATTGGCCAGGATGAATGGGAGTGAGAAAGCCTGAAACACAAAGATTCAGCTGTGGTAATCCTGGTGAGGAGATGAAACTACAAACAGTGGGCTGGTGAGAGGCAGTAGAACTGAGAAGGGACAAGGGAGCATTTGAGATCTTGCTCCCCAGCATATGTTGTCAGTTTGCTGCAAGTAAACTCTTATAAAAATTCAAAAAATAAATTGAGAAGGGACAAAAGTGAGACATGGTGGGGAAGATGGAGGAAGAAGACAAAGAACACTTTTTTAAAGACTTTCTTTACTTCTGATTTGAGCAACAGATGTACACTATCAAACACTAGGAAAATATAGAAAAAAGAATAAGAAGCGGTCTTTATAAACCCACCACTCAAGAATAACAACTGTGGGCATTTGAACACTAAGTACAAGGATGAGAGGAGAATGGGCTCTGTATTGTCAGCACAGCGAGGAGAATAACTTAGCCTCCAACAGGCAGCTGTACCCAGTCAGCTTTCTGGCAAGCTGGTGAGTTCTCTGCTGGGGACAGAGAGAGCTTCTAACCATGTTCCTCCTGTTTGTCCACCCTAAACACCCCACCCAGTGCTCTGTTAATGATTTGCATTAACCTTATCTTGAGAAGGTGCCCTGTTTGGTGATGCCTTGCTTTCCCATCCCAGAAATTAGGTCTGATTCTACCTTAGCCTGGCCCACTTTTACCCACAGTAAGTTGGCCGTGAGAAAGAGGAAGGGAATTCTCCTAAAACCTCAAAACTCAAATGTTCTCTTCTCTTACCACAACCTCTCATCATCCCAGTTCCTGCCTTCTCATTTGGACTTCTGGACGCTGAATTCTCCAGTTTTTCCTGTCCCTTTGCTTTCTTGCGTGCCATGGTTAATCATCTGGACTGCTTTCTCACTATCAAACTTTTAATTTTTCATTTATTGGTGAGAGAAAGAGAGAGAGAAACATCAACCCGCCACTCCACCCATCCATGTATCCATCGGTTGACGCCTGCATGTGCCCTGACCAGTGATGAAACCTGTAACCCTGGCGCATCGGAACCATACTCAGGCTAACCGAGCCACCTGGCCAGGGCTTAGTTAAGAAGTTTTAATTTCAGACCATCCTATGTGGTTACTTTAGAATCTAAAGTTTAGATCTTGAGTTTGTAAGGCCACCATGCAGGCCTCCCTGGAGCTTGCTTGTCATGTTTCATGTGTGGCCCCTTTTTCATCCACACTGGTCAAGTATTTTCTGGAATATCTCTCAGTTTGGATTTGACTGATGTTTTTCTTTTGATTAGACTGGGTTATGAATTTTAGGGAAGAATTCAACAGAGATGAAGTAGCTTTCTCATTGCATCACATGAGAATGCAAACGATATCAACATGACTTATAACTGGTGATGTTAACCTTGACCATTTGGTTAAGGTGGTGTCTGCATTTCTCCCCTGGAAAAATTACTGTTTTCCTTTTCCATATTCTGGAAAGTAAGTCACTAAATACAGCCCACATACTCGAGGGAGATTCAAACTCTGTCTCCTGGAGGAAGGCTTATCAAAGATTTTGTCACCACGTTGCCCTGACTGGCATGGCTCAGTGGGTTGGGTATGAAACTGAAATGTCACAGGTTTGACTCCTGGTCAGGGCCCAAGCCTGAGTTGAGGGCCAGGTCCCCATGTGGGGGTGTGCTACCAAAAAAGAAAAAAAACAATCTTAAAAAAAAAAGGTTTTGTCATCGTGTTAAAACCTCTACTACAACAAATATTTTGGGGTATGTACTTTGAATCTATGTAACTGTTCTGTTTTTTTCTAAAGTTTTACTCAATACTATTAGCACTCATCACAATTTTAAAAATAATCTCTCACTTGGTAATTCAATTATATCCTCCTTCAGTGTTGTTGAAAACAAATAATTGAGAACCAATTGGAAAATCAAAATATCTACACATTACCAATTGTTCTTGTGCCTAGTATCCCAGAGGTTTGTACATCCTGGGGCAATACATCATCGTAAGATTTACTTGCAGGATTGTTGAAAAGCAGTTTTGTTTTGTTTTATTGATAAAGTGAGACAAAGTCGTATCTTTGGGCAACTTTTAAGTACAAAAGTTGTAAACACTGATTTCCTGAAAACTATCTTGGTCCGAATACTTATAAGGGTTTGTATTCTGTTTGAAGGCCACGGCTATGAATGATTCCACTCCAATGATTTCACCTGCCAACATTGTCGCTGTTACCTCTAGTCCGCACCTGTTCCTTTCTCTAATGACCAAGCTTTTCTAAACTCTTAAGCCCCACAAGCACCTGGCTCCCTAACTTGCGGGCTTCATTTTCCGTCTCTTCAAATATAAAGCGGTTTGCAGCTTCTAGAAGACACAATGCTTCTTGCCTCTCCATCCTGGGTACTCCATTCCCATCCCCTCCCCGGTCCTCTCATCGTAGCTGAGGCTCTAGATTCAGGCTGTCTAGGCTCCCCTTTCCAAAGGCCACTTGGAAACGTGTGCCAAATGGCAGATCATTAGGGCAGTGCAATGAACAAACTACTTCTGGGGCGGGACCGTCAGACTGGCTTGCTTTTCCGGAAGACGTTTCCTACATTTACAGGTAAGGACATTTGCAAAGCACACGACCGCGTTCAAATCTGTAGGCAGCCAGGGCTCTCAAGGAGCGTCCGGCCCGGGAATGAAGTTACTACTGGAGGAAATCCCACTAAGAGGCAAGCCTCCTTCGCCTATACTTTGCTTTGCCTGTGGCTAGCCAAGCCCCGACAGCCCGCCCACTTCTGCCTGCCCTCGGCACCTTAAGGCGGGCCGGGAGTGTGCATTACTCAGACAGGCAGTGGACCCACCGCGAGCCTTTACTATTTGAAGATTTTAGAGACGGTCAGCAACTCGCGCGAGACGGATACAGAGTTCTCGCGAGAAGTCTAGGAAGCGACAGTGATGGCGGCGGCGGGAACTGGACCCGGACCCGGAGTGGGTGCAGGACCTGGCACAGCAGCGGCTGCGAATGCAACAGCAACCGAGGAAGGGGAGACGAAGCAGGTGGTAGCGGCAGCAGCCGCCTCAGCCGGAGAGGGGACATCTGCTGCTCCAGCAGCGGAACCCAGTTCCGGAGAGGCCGAAAGCGGGTAAAACGTCCTGAAGCTACCGGAGGGCACGGGGAGGGAGGCCCGCCCCTCTTGGAATCCCGCGGCTCCCGGGAGCCCTCCTGCCCGCCCTTTCCGAACCTAGGCCCTGCAGCCAACGGCTCGCCCTGCCCCCTCCGGGACCGTAGTCCCGCCCGCTGCTTAGCCCGTCCCTTCTGAACTGTATCTCAGACTACGCCCCTTCCCACACCTTTTAAGGTCTGTGAGAGCCAACTTTCTTGTCTTGTCTCCGGTGCTCGCACCCCGGTGGGGGGCTGGTAGTGCAGTCTTCTAGCAGAAACCCCTCAAATATCCCAGAGAAGAAACCACTTTGCATTGCCAGGCTGGAAGAAGTGGCGGTCTCTCTGAAACAGTGGGAGGACAGTACGTCTGTGAACTTCCCCCAGGACCAATTCCATCCCTTGTAGATTTGTCTGTAAGGGCCGATTAGGCATCCTTGTTGTCCCATGGGCCTCCTCCTGTCTGAGCCACATTCTTCCTAACCCTGGGCATCGAGCCTGAGAACGGGCTTAGTTGAAAAGTCTAAGTGTGAAGTTTAGCAGTACTTCGATCATTTTCTTTGGGAACAGGCGATTTGAGGTTCGTTTCTCTTGAAAATTTTTACTTGCGTGCCTTCATTATCTTGTAGGGATGCGAACTCTGTTGATGTGAGTGGTGGTTTGGAGACAGAATCCTCTAATGGAAAAGATACACTAGTAAGTATTTCTCTTTGGATGTTTGCAAGGCAAAATAGGGTTTGGTTTTTTAAGTTCTTAAGCGAGTCAAAAATACAATCAGGTCAACTAACTTGATTCTCTAATTCCTCTCTGGACACAGGAAGGTGCTGGGGATACGTCCGAGGTGATGGATACTCAGGCGGGCTCCGTGGATGAAGAGAATGGCCGACAGCTGGGAGAAGTAGAGCTGCAGTGTGGGATATGTACAAAATGGTTCACAGCAGACACCTTTGGCATAGATACCTCGTGAGTTCTTTATGTAGTCTTTGTAAGAATCGCTTGTGAAATAGATCTCAGCATGTTCAACAGTTTGTTTGTAGGCCAGTATAAATGTATAGTTTTTCCTCCTAACCCCTGTTCAGTGAATAGTAGGACTTGAATCAGTTGTTTTAATACCCTGAGTATGTTTTCTGCCTACTGAGAGTACAGCCCTAGTAGGTACAATGATGGCTATTATCCCTGCTTTTGAGCTTAAAACCATTTTGAGACAAAATCATGCACTTATACAAAGTATTATATAAACAGATTTGAATCAGTATCATTTGAACCTTGTATTGGGTGTTGTGGATTTTAGGGAAAGGGTTGTGTGTGTATATGTGGACAAAGCCTGAGGTCAAAAATTTGAGATGACCCTTCATGCCTGAGCCATCGTTTTTTCAGCTTTTGCTTCTAATTCATTCCTTTAGGTATCCTGAGTTCTCTCCTCAGCAAAACCTATTTCCAATCTTTTACCTCTTCTAGTGAATTAAAATCACTTTGGGAGTGAGAATGAAAAGCTTCTTTCCTTATTAACAGCTAGCAAGTGACAATTACTGACTCTCTATGGTAATAATTGCACTGCTGGCTGTCCATGGTGTTTTCTTGTGGTCCATATAATACAAGTAAATTTAGACAGGACTATCTCAAAATAAGGGTGCATTATGAAATTAATTTCCTTGGGTGGGACTGTGAAGAAATACCCTTGTTTGTAATTGGTTGAATGCTTTCTAGAGAAAAAGTTAAAGTGTGTTTTAGAAATGCTAATATTCCAATTAACATGTGACTGGTGAGTTAGGATAAAATGTTTGCAAAAGGAAGAAAAGTACTGAAGGATCAGGAAGAAAGAATTGATCTTGGTAGAAATGGCTATAGGGAAAATCAACTAGTTGAGCAGATCTTGTCGCTTAGAAAAGACCTAAAATCTGGCCACTGTGGAGGTTTGGATAGACAGGACCTAGGAAAGGAAGTTTACCAAAGAGATAACTTGGAGCAATCCAGGGAAGAATCAAACCACAGTTCAGAGTTTTGATAAAGACCAGTTTGTACCTGTATTTGAGAAGTTACACCTGAAGCCCAAATAAGTGGGACAGTTTATCTTTTACAACTGAGAGGAGGAAGTGAACTAGAAAGACAGGAAAAAAGGCTGCTCTAAACACCTGGTTGTGTTTGAATTAAATAACTATATACATACCTACCTCTGGCACGAGGCTTTGCCTTCTGTAAATATGCGTCACACAGGCTGTTTAGCAGAAGGGGTTCTTGAGAGAAGTAAAGGGAAGGGAGCTCAATCTTAACATTCGTAAGAATGTTTCTTAATTCCGTGAGTGGTAGCAGTGGGCACACACTTGGGAACCTCCTTTTTGAGAATACCTTAAGCTAGTTTCAGTCCAAGGTAAACCTGCCTTTATTTTGATTTCTCTTGCAACTTATACCGATCTTTTATTCTTCTGTTACTCTCTTTTTTCCAAAACTGAGTTCTCGCTGTGCTTTTCTAGTCATCCAGTACAATCACCACCCCACTTTCCTTCCCTAATGCATCAGTTTCTCTGTCTCTGTGGTATTCAGTTTCTTTCCCTCTCCTGCGTTCCTCCTCTCTGTCTTCAGACAAGTTTTCTCTTGCCCCTGAACTCCCATTTTCAGGAGATTTTCTCTTAATGATACTAGCTGTCTTAAGTGGCTAGAACTCCTTTCATTTCCTGCCCACACCTCCGTTTAGTCAGCCACCAAGCTTTACCAGTTTTTCTTCTTCTGCACTTGCTTGTCATTTCCATTTTTGTTAATATCACTCTAGGTGAGACCTAGAATGTCTTACTAAATATTTGTGACAGAAAAATCCAGGTATTTGTAAAAATACAAGCCCTGTTTTGATTTTGGTTACCTTTTGAAGTTTTAATGTTATATAAATATATGCGTATTAACATGGCGGTGTTACTTTCACTGTTGTTTTACTTCTTACAAAGAAGTGTGTGTGCAGAAGTTCGCTGATTTGTACAATTCGGCTGTTCTGCAGATCCTGTCTACCTTTCATGACCAACTACAGTTTTCACTGCAACGTGTGCCACCATAGCGGGAATACCTACTTCCTCCGGAAGCAAGCAAGTAAGAACAGAGTGCTGTGGAGGACTGCAGCAGAATTGTCCTCTAGTTAGCTGGGATGGAAAAGGGTGTGGGCTTAGCGGAATCAGGAACCCTTTGCCTGGTAGCGGGTAGAAGTTGCATTTGGGTTTAGCTCTGAATAATTGATATTGTCTGTTTCAGGTCAAATGATGACTCGACTTTTTAGTACTGTAGTTGTTCATTTGTAGACCACATAGTTGAATGTTCTTTTGGTAATAAGAGTTGGTATTATAGATAACTTTTTCTTCCTTTTTGTTTTTGATAGACTTGAAGGAGATGTGCCTTAGTGCTTTGGCCAACCTAACGTGGCAGTCCCGAACACAAGATGAGCATCCGAAAACCATGTTCTCCAAAGATAAGGTAGAGGTGCAATTACTGTCATTGCAATTATGCCACAGAATCAAGTGGAATGTCTACGTATAGTCTTTAACAATAAGTACTTTCCAGCCCTGGCTGGTGTAGCTCAGTGGATTGAGCGTGGGCTGGGAATCAAAGGGTCCCGGTTCGATTCCCAATCAGAGCACATGCCTGGGTTGCGGGCCAGGTCCCCAGTGAGGGCCATGTGAGAGGCAACCACACATTGCTGTTTCTCTCCCTCTCTTTCTCCCTCCCTTCTCCTCTCTCTAAAAATAAATAAAATCTTTAAAAAAACCCAACAATAAGTACTTTCCCCCCCCAATTTGTATGAATGTATTACTTGATTCAGTGGTTATTTTGTTCTTATTTTATGTGATTTAATAACTTCCTAACATGTACGTTATGTCGTTTGGCTTAGCTATTAGGATGAATCCTTAAGTAGTTTTGGTTGGCTTTATAGAAGCAAATAACTGTCTAGCTCACAGTAGTCAGACCTTGAGGTGAACCTTTTCAGCTTAGTTGAGCTATTTTTATAGATTCCATCACAGATTTTGTCACAGGGAAAGGCAGTCCGTTTATACGTGTCTTTTCTTAAAAACAGTTATTTTTTATGATTAAGTTGGAAAACCACATGACTACTAAAGTCAGGATTCAAAAGTACTTGATTATTCCATCCATGAGTCCTTCCTGCTGTGATTCATGGTAAGAAATATGAAAATGAAGTAATTTAAAATGATGTTTACTTTGTGACCTAGTATCCATTCATACCTACCCACTCTCATTTACAACTGAAACAAAACTTCCATCTAACGAGACTTACCATCTGATCTTTTCCTTCTGTGCTCTGACATTTTCTATCCTCGTCTATAGAACGGTTTTCACTTACAATCTACTAATAGTTGGCAACCTACAGTTTGAGAGCCATTGCTATAGGATGTGCAGTTAGATCAACATAGCCAGGGTCAGACTTTGGCGAGGGCCTTGTCTACTAAAGAGAAACTAGGGCTTAATTCTGTAAGCTGCAGGAGTTGGCAGAGGGTCCTCCCCTGCTGCATTTTTTCCCCTGTATTAAAAGTGCTTTAAATAGAGGTGTGCTGTGATAGACTTGTTTTTTTCTCATAGTTATCTTTTCTCCAATTATTTTGAAATTTTCAAACATACAGAAAATTTCAAATAGTGCAATGAACATCTATTTATTCTTCACCTAGCTTTGCCACTTAATATTTTGCTACATTTGCTTTATCTCCACACATATATTTTCCCTGTATGTTGTATGAGACTAAATTACAGACTTACACTTTACCAATATTGTCTCATAACCACAATATGTGATTAAACTCAAAAAATTTAGTTGATGCAATAAAGTATCTAATATCTACAACTTGTACCCTTTTATATACAGTGTACATCCGCATATTCATAGCTTTTTCCTCCATCCAGGATATGGTCAAGGATTATACATTACATTCCGTTGTAATGTCTCTTTTGTCTGTAGTCTGGAATAGTTTGTTTATTTTATTTATTTTTCCAGTTTGCTATGACATTTAAAATTTTAAAGAACAAAAAATTTTTGAAGAGCCTAGACCATCTTGGCATGCTGTTCCCAATTTGCATTGTCAGCCAGTGGTTGGTGGCCATTCAACACCAACAGGAGTCCCCAGTTTGGGATGCAGTGAAGAAGGAAACTTGTCATTCATTTCAAAACAGCTCAGTTGTGATAAGCAGGGCTCTGAAAACAGCCTGGCTATGAAGCAGCTCTGGAGCCTCTGGCTCTCTGCTCCAGCAGGACATAGTTGATGTTGCAGCTAAGCCAGGGAGACACAGCCTTTAGTGGCGAGGGAAAGTGCTGAGAACCCCTTGGAGTTGGCTTGTATGGACAGAAGTCCCCAACCCTGGTCCCTGATTGGCCTGTCCTCATGCAAATAAGGACTCCAAATCCTCCTAGTTTGATTGGTCCAAAAGGCACTGCCCTGATTGGTTTGAAAAGAGCCACTCTGGTTGGTCAGAGATGCATAGCTTTGATTGGATGGGGAAAGTCTCAGTCCCATTGGTTGAAATACACACTGCAGGCAGGCAGTTTGGTGCAGACCTCTCCCTGAAGTGCAGTTGGTGAGGTCCCTGTGTAGAAAATGTCTGGAAGACTCTTATTTTATTTTCATATTTAAAATTTAAGCCTATTTACCTATGTGGAACCCTTTTTAGTAGGTATCTTTTTTTCTCAGTGTTCATAGCATTTATCTGATATTTTCCTCATGACTAGGGTCAAGTGAAACATTTTGGTAAGAATATTTATTTATGTAGATTTTCAGGGAACTAGCTCTAGTGGAAGATGTTAGTGGTGGACTCTTAACTCTGGTGGACTGTGGCAGAATGGCCTGGAAAGGGGGGAATTGATGCCAGAAGATCAAGCTCAGACATTGTTTTAGTCATGCAGGCAGGAACTGGTGAGGACCACAGTCAAAGCAGTGGGAATGGAAAGGAGGCCTGATTGGTGAGAAATTTCTGAAAATTTAAAATTCATTTGGTGCCCTGGCCAGGTAGCTCAGTTGGTTAGAGTATCGTCTCGATACGCCAAGGTTGTGGGTCTGATCTCCATTCAGGGCACATACAAGAGTCAGCCAATGAACGCATAAAATAGTAGAACCGCAAACTGAAGTCTCTCTCTTTTTCTCTCTGCCCACCCACTTTGTTAATAAGTAAAGGAAATAAAATAAAATTCGTTTGGTCACCTATCAGTTGTGAAGCTTGTGTGAGAAGAATTGGGGATGACTCTGGTGTCTCGGTTGGGCTTCTAGGTGATAGTTGATTGTAGTATTAGCAGCAAGCACAAAGATCTGCAGAGCAAATTTGTGAGGTAAGAAACAGTTCAGTTTTATTCACAGGAAGGTTGAGGTGCCTGTGGGATGTCCCAATGGAGACGTCTCAAGCAGGTAGAAGTAGGAGCTCAGAGGACAGAATAGTTTTGTAGTCGTCTTTCGGCTGGCAACCAAGATTACAGTCTAGTTCGATTGATAAGCTTTGCATATACTTGTTTGAATTCCCCACAATCTATGTATTGTTCACATGCAATCATATATTTGTTCAGTCATTAAGACTAAACATGGGTTTTTCTCTTGACTTTTGACAAAGTCTTTGAAAATGTTGCAGTTTTCTTTCCTTTTTGTGAGCATAGCTTTGAAACCAACTATAAAGGTCTTAATGTTTTGTTTTAAAAATTAGGATATCATACCATTTATTGATAAATACTGGGAGTGCATGACGACCAGACAGAGACCTGGGAAAATGACCTGGCCAAATAACATTGTTAAAACAATGGTAAGTAGGCAGACATTGACTGGACTTGGCATTTAGGCAGTGTTCTTTATACGAATTAAACTCTCTGTAGTCTCCCTGAAGTAATGCTGTGACTGAGAACAGCTTAGTATTGAGTCTCGGAGAGCGCGATATGACTACTCGTCAGTTTTAATACTTTCCACACAAAATCAGTAAGTCGCATGTTATGCGTTGTTGGGCCTGCATCACTTGTTTTACGTGATGCTGAAACTTTTGTCCACTGTACTCTTGCAAGTATAATTTTATATTGAAATTGGAGACAATTGTTTTCTTTGATTTAAAAACAAAAAAAACCCCAAAACAATGCTGTTCTGGACATAATTGTCCTTAGAAATAAAGAGCACTTGGGGAGAAATCAACAGCAGGCTGTTAACAGTGCTTATCTCTGTGAGGTGGGGGGGTATGTGGGGATTATGAAGGCCTTTGGCTCTCGTTTTAAGTTGCACTGTTTGAATTTTTTGATAATCATGTATTTTCTAATCAGAGAGAACAACAATTACAGTCTTTTTTGGAGATTGTACCTAGGAGTTAGAGTTGGTGGTTGATCATTCAGTACTACTTTTAAGCATAAAATTTTCAATAATAAAATACTGTTTCCTTTTAGAGTAAAGAAAGAGATGTATTTTTGGTAAAGGAACACCCTGATCCTGGGAGTAAGGACCCAGAAGAAGATTATCCCAAATTTGGACTTTTGGATCAGGTACGTTCATATGCTTTATATTTCCCTTTTGATTTTAGGCCAGTTGGGGACAGGGAGTCAGGTGTTGTTTACATTTGTATAATTGCCACGCATGACACACTGCCATGACGTTCCCATAGCATGGTGGGCTCCAAGTAAATCATTATTGGCACGTGTGGAAAGAAGGAACACTAAACTTTTACCAGGAGATTAGTGTTTTAGTTCTGGGTCTTCCCCAAAATGTTACCACTTTATGCATATTATTCTTATATTTTTTAACTTTAGATTCCTTATTTATAACATAAATGTGCCATTCCAAGTTATTTTTTATTTTATTTCTATCTCCAATTTCGCTCTTAAAAATAATCGTTACTGTGAAGAAAACTTCATGTGAAGAATTTCTGTTGCATCTAGCAGAACATGAGGAAAAAGTAAATTTCCGCTCTTTGTTCAATGACAGGGGTCACATTTGGCATCTCTGGAGGTCAGGTCTTTTTGCTGTACCTTAAAATGCTTTATTTGCTAGCCTCGAAAATTTAAGATTTCACATAGAAATTCAGATATCAGTCTTGTAAAATGAAAAGATGAGACCGCACTGGGCCTGAGACCTTTCAGGAAGCTGAGTGAAGGGGCCTGGGCACTCCCATTGGCCATCGCCCCACCGGCACCCCCACTCCCTGGTGATTGTCACTCATCGTCGCTCTTGAACCACTTTGCTTCTTGCACTTGATCTGCTTTACTTGTTACTTGCTGATCTCTGAAGCATCCAGGTTTGGGACCCCTGCAAGTTTTAGACTTCTTTAGGATTGTCAGTTTCACTTCTAATTGTATTAGAATTTCTCCTGGTTTTTTTTTAGTTTTTGTTTTGTTTTGTTTTGTTTTTTGAGCATTGCCAGATTGGTTTGATTATATGACTCCCTTCATAATTGAGTGCGTTTCTCTCTAGGATCTTAGTAACATTGGTCCAGCCTATGACAATCAGAAGCAAAGCAGTGCGGTGTCCACCAGTGGGAATTTAAATGGTAAGTGTCTCACTGTCTCATTGATGAAATATCTGGAAGCTGTTGAATTCGGATGTGCCTAGAATTGGATATTCTTTGGGTTGACTCTTAACTGAATATTTAAAGCCCCAAACTCAATTTTTAGGAGCTAGCCAAGGTTCTGACAGATGGTAGAGGAGGAAAACTGTTTGGCACTTTATACCATAGTTTGGTCTTACGTGAAACAGATGTAGCATAAAATAAGGTACACTTTTAAGGTCAGAATTACCGTGTTTACATTAGACTGTATCCTTAAAACTAACAGTTTAGATTCAGTTGCTTTCCGTTCTTTTTTCCTTAACTTCAGTTGTTATTTTAAAAACTTCCTATTCCTATCTTCTAATTTTCTCGCCCTGGAACTTCAGCTTATTCGCATGGCAGCGTTTTCTGTATCGATCACCCACTACAGCATGCTTTTTCTATCAGTAACCCGTCTAGTAGCGGGAATGCCCTTCATTGCTAATGTAATCGAATGAGAATTGGGATTGCTGGGAGATAGCTAGCTATTTATATGACACACGGCATCATTAACTTGTTTGTTTGTTGTTTTTTTTTTCTTTTGTTGGGTGGTGGCATCTTAAATATGTAATCATTTTGTCTGTTATTATATTCTAAGATTGGAAATAGCTAAGTGTACTGTTTATCTTTTCACACCATTTCTTCCCCCTTTAATTGTTAAAACGTGACAAATATATGGTGTCACTTCTGTTCTTGCAGGTGGAGCCTCTTTGGGAGGTGAATTCCTCCTCTGTCTTCTTTCAGCCTGTCAGACTTAAGTATTTTGTGGTTTGGAAAAATGCTTTTTTGCTGAGTTGTGGTGGAAGCTAAAACTGAATTAAAGTTTTAAAGCGTTGTGAAAATGGTGGCAGGAGCATTTAATATGAAACAGTAGTTCCAGTTTAATCTTAGTAATTAAAAGCTTGTACGTTGTCATATTCTGCCTAACACGGCCAGAATTGTTTTGTTCAAGATAGATCTAAAACTCCCTTCAAATAATTAAAATGCAAATGACAATAAAAATCTAACAGTTTTATGATTAAGGTAACTCAAACTAGAGATATTGATGTTACAACAGTTATAATATTAAACCTTTTATGAGAAATAGGAATCGCACCTGATGTGTTCATAAAAGGAAGTTCCACGTAAATCTGGTCCTGTGTATGCAGAATATGGCCTGCCCTCAACGTCTGGATCCTTTTCATTGCAGCAGAACTGCTGATCATTTCTAAGCTTGCCTCAAATTAGGATACAGTACTACCTGCAGTTGTTTACCTAAAGGTGTTTTCCTGCAGTTCAGGGACTTTTCCTGGGAGACCAACTAATTGACGGGTATGGCAGCATTGGACAAAATCTTGAAGTGCCTATTTCAGAAATACACAAGGTCGTGTTCCTTGTGGCTTCAGTATGCAGCTAAAATTTTTAAATTAAATATGTAAATTATCTACTAATATTTGCTCTGAATTCCGCAAGCCAGGTTCCAGTTTCAGTTAGTCCAACCTGAATTTTATGCATTGGCACGGCCCTAATAATAGTCAACATTGCCTGCTAAGTCTAAAGCCTTCTTTCTTAAACGTGTGTCACGCACAGCCACGCTGGATACCACAGTAGCAGCGCTGGAGAGAAACACCTTTCTAGTTCTTCTGTTTCTGTTTTCCATGTCTGATGCACTTTTGTCGTGCTGGATAGTCCAGTTAAGTGCTTTTGCAGATATGTGCCTTTATTGTGTCCATGGACTATATCATGTGTAGTTCAAGCAAGAAAACATCTCCTTCCAGTGAGGATGTTCTCTCTTTCTGGATGTTTGTATGGGCTGGTTGGGAAGAAGAGCTCTGTCCATGCAGTTGTCGTTAGTGGTCGGTGCTGGGAATCTGAGTGTGTGGAAATGCATTTGTGTCACATCCTCAGAACGCGTGCTGGTGGTTGCAGTTCACTAAGAAGGGAAGGCTGGAGATGTAACCCAGGTTCATTTGAGCTTCCTGCCGGAACTCATTGTTCTGGGCTGTGAGACATTCGGCTCATTCATTCAGAACCGGAGTGAAATCCAATATGCTCTCGGGAAGGAAATCCTCCTGTAGGTGTTGCACAAATGCACGTTGGGAGCGTTCGTCCCCGTGGAATTTCAGTGTCCACATGGTGCTTCTATCACAGTCATTGAAAGTGATCTGCCTTCTCTTCAAAGGGGGGATTGCAGCAGGAAGCAGTGGAAAAGGACGCGGAGCTAAGCGCAAACAGCAGGATGGAGGGACCACGGGGACCACCAAGAAGGCTCGGAGGTGGGCAGAGAACTCTCACCCCCATTCACCACTGTTAGAGTATTGTTTGGTGCTGGCACAGTCCATCAGAGGGAAAAGATCCATACTTTGAATACATCATGTGTCTGAGGGTAAAAAGCCCGTCCACTTTTCTCCAATCTTGAGCACTTTAAGGGGTAAAATAACCATCCTGATTTGCAGACTTGGTACTGTACAAGCCAGCCCCAGGGCAGCACTGGTGCTTTCCCTGGGGAGTAAAGTTCCAGTAACGCAGCTTGACAAAGGCTAGATGGGGGAGAGGGAGTGAAACCAATTATGAACACTAGCTTCCTTATGCTTCTTCCTTTTACTTTGTTCAGTACTGTAATGAAATCCAGGTTATCTCTTATTTAGACAACAGATAGTAAGTACTCATATTGCTGAGTTTCTGTTTATTAGTTTATAATAGTAAGTACAATAAAGGAAATTGCCTTCATTCCTCTTCTCCCTTCCCTATGACGTACTTACTGAGTCAGTGTCATAGATACGGGTAACCAGAACAGACTGGTGATTTAATCAAATCTATTTTACCAAATACAGAGACTCTTTTTCATTTCTCTGTTTTGCCTGCAGAGGGCAGGACGATCTGTTTGAGTAATGAAAAGCATTTGTGAAGTTGCTTGTGTTCTAGCTGAAGTAAATCAGAGGCCTTTCTTACAGAATTGAAGGCAGTTGAGCTAGAGGGGTTTTAGTTTCTTGATTTTATTTTTTCCTTTCTGCAGTGACCCTTTGTTTTCCGCTCAGCGCCTTCCCCCTCATGGCTACCCCTTGGAACACCCGTTTAACAAAGATGGCTATCGGTATATTCTAGCTGAGCCTGATCCCCACGCCCCTGACCCTGAGAAGCTTGAACTTGACTGCTGGGCAGGAAAACCTATTCCTGGAGACCTCTACAGAGCCTGCTTGTATGAACGGGTTTTGTTAGCCCTGCATGATCGAGGTATGTAAGATATTAATGTTCGTGTTGAACCCAGAGTTACCCTGAACTATACTGTCGTCAGCTTTGTCCAATCTAAGATTAGTTGTATGTGTCAGTCTGTAACCACTCTTCCACACCCCATTTCTAGACTCAGCAGAATGTGCAAGAAGGAATTTAATTTTTTGTCTTATCTAGCCATTATACACACATATGCATATGTGCACATTCATATACATGTATATGATGTATATGATTTATTAAAACTTTCTATTTTGAACTAATTTTAGGCTTACAGTCAAGTTGCGAAAACAGTGGTTTCCACATATATCCCTCATCAAGCTTCTCCTGACAGTAACGTCTTATACAACTATAGTACAGTAATCAAAACCTTGAAGTTAACATTGTTAAATGCTATTAATGGAACTGAAGACTTTATTTAAATTTCACTAATGCCTCTTTTCTAGGCTTTCACATTACATTTAGTTATTACTACTTAGTCTCGTGCAGTCTTCAACAGATCCTCAGTAGTTGCTTGTCTTTCATGGCCCTGACACTTTTTAAGTGTATTAATCAGTTATTTTGCCCAATATTTCCCAGTGAGGGTTTGCCTTTTTCTCACAAATTGATGCTTTGGGGGGGGGAGCATGGGGGACACTGCAGAATGGGTCCTCGTTGCATCATATCATGGAGTTCATGAGGTCACCATGTCTGCTGACTGCTTCTGTTGGCCATGATCATTCGGTTAAGGTGCTTTGTGCTGGCTTTCTCTGCCGTCTTTGCCTTTGTACTTAACAGATACCTTGGGGAAAGATACTTTGAGACTGTGCAAACAACTTGTTTCTTTGTAAAGTTTTATGCACTAATTTTAGCATCCATCAGTGGATCTTATCAGCTATGATTATGAATGTGGTGTTTGCCTGATGATTTTCTTTTTTTAAAGATTTTATTTATTTATTTTTAGAGAGAGGAGAAGGAAGGGAGAAAGAGCAATGTATGGTTGCCTCTCACATGGCCCTCACTGGGGCCCTGGCCTGCAACCCAGGCATGTGCCCCGAGTAGGAATCGAACCGGGACCGCCTGGTTCCCAGCCCGCGTTCAATCCACTGAGCTATACCAGCCGGGCTGCCTGATGATTTTTAATTTTTTCCCCATTTATTATTAAATTGATTATAGCAGTGTGGATTCATAGATAGTCATTTTATTCTGTGGGGTTACTTTGGTACACTTTATTTTGTTGGTCAAATTATTCTAGCTACAGTCATTAGAAAATTCTTTAGTTTTGTTCCTGTGTTCTTTGATGTGTCATCTTTTTTTTTTTTTAAGTACTTCCTTACTTTCTGGTATTACAAAATGTTCCTGGTTCATCTGGTATTTTCCATGCCCCAGCCCAAGTGTCAGCTACTTCTCCAAGGAGCCGTGGCTCCTTCGATTGGAGAGTGGTATTTAGAACCCTTATTTTTTAAGACCGTTATCAGGTGTCACTTCTAGACTCTCAGGAGGCAGAAGGAGGGAATGTATGTGTGTACATTGACACAGATGGACATGGCCATACAGAGTCTGCGTTGGTACCTTGGGTTCCAAACACCACGGGTTGTTCCACCCATCTACCTTTCCTTCTTTGTAACTTCTTTCTCAACAGCAAGAAACCTAGCTCTAAATCTCTAGAATACATTTACATGTTTGTTCATTTCTAACATGCATATGAAGTAGTTTCAGAATTGCTGACCCCTGTGAGAAACATTCACAAACTGATTGTAGCATTTATGTGCAGCTCTGTTTCTCTTTAGCCTTGCAGTATCGCATCGAGACACTGTTCGCCTGGATTAGTTCCTTTCTTCCCCACCTGCTTCAACAGCGTTCTGTTTTCCATTCGTGACACAGTTAGGTTTGTTTGTTAGTGTGTGTTTGGGTTGTCCCGCGTCGCGGGTGTGTGTGAGGGGGGCGTGTGTGAAACATTACTGTGGTTCCGAGAGTTCAGTTTGTACAGAGAGGTTTACTCGGTGTCACTACCCCTCAACGTCACCCTTTCCACCCCCTTCCCTTCCCTTTTTACCACCCTTTTTCTCGCCCGTCCCCGGTAGGTAACCATTCTCTTTAGTGTCTGGTCTGTCCTTCCTGTATTTCTTCTGCGCAAATGAGCAGATACAAGTCCATTTCCTTTTATCTCCTTTTTTTTTTTTCATACATTAAGGGCAGCATACTATAGATACCCTTCCGTGTTTTTGCTTCATACAGTTACTCTAGATCAGTTACCTCGAAGAAATCATCCTTATTATTTCCTTTTTAACTTTATGAAGCTCCATTATGTGGGTATACATGTATTATTCAGTCACCCTACAGAGGGGCATTTAGAGTGTTTTCAGGATTTTGCAGTCACAGAGAGGCAGTAACTAATCATGGGTGTGTACATTTTTGCACTCTTGGTGGTAGATTTTCAAGATAGACTTTTAGAAGTGGAAGTGCTGGACCAAGAGGTATGTATATGTGTAGTTTGGCTTGATATTGCCAAATTTCCCTTCAGAAGGTTGTGCTAATTTGCATTTCCACCAGCAATGTAGAATGTGTGCTTTCCCGTAGCGTCACAAACAGAATGTGTTGTCTTATATATATATATATATTTTTTTTTTTAGATTTTATTTATTTATTTTCAGAGAGAGGAGAAGGGAGGGAGAAAGAACAATGTATGGTTGCCTCTCACATGGCCCCCACGGGGGACCCGGCCCGCAACCCAGGCATGTGCCCCGACTGGGAATCGAACCGGGACCCTCTGGCTCCCAGCCCGCGCGCAATCCACTGAACTACACCAGCCGGGCCTGTTGTCTTATATTTTAATTTTGGCTTGTCTGATAGGTGGGAAGTGGTATTTGGGCTGTTTTAATTTGTATTTACTTGAGTTTGAACATTTTTTCACATATAAGAGCCCTTATCTCATGAAGTACCTGATTTTTTCCCCTCTTTTTTATTGGGATCTTGGTCCTTTGTTCCTGTGTATATTAGGGGTACTAGCCCTTTGTCCGTGGTATGGGTTGTAAACATTTTCTTCCAGTGTGTTGGTTGTCTGTGACTTTGTTTATGACTTTTTTGGCATGCAAAAATCTTTTTATATACAGTAGTTCTTTTATTCACTTAACAAACAGCATTCATTATCCTTTAGTAGAACATGAAAGTGAATTTTAATTAATTGCTTTTTTTTTTTTTTAAGATTTTACTTATTTATTTTTAGAGAGAGGAAGAAAGGGAGAGAATCATCGATGTGGGAGAGATACATCAATCGGTCGCCTCTCACACGTCCCCATCTGGGGACCTGGCCCACAACCCAGGCATGTTTCCTGACTGGGAATCGAACTGGCGACCTTTCTGTCTGCAGGCCGTCACTCAATCCACTGAGCCAAAACCACCTAGGGCTAAATTAATTGCTTTTAGAGGAGTATACTTCATGAATTTTTATTGTTTTTGTGGACTACCAATGCAAATTTCAGATAGCATATTCCTTTACCCATAAATATCTTAGTATTTCTTTCTTTTTTTTTTTTTTTTTAAGATTTTATTTATTTTTAGAGAGAGGGAAAGAGAGGGAGAGAAACAGCAACATATGGCTGCCTCTCGCACGGCCCTCACTGGGGACCTGGCCTGCTACCCAGGCATGTGCCCTGACTGGGAATCAAATCGGTGACCCCCTGGTTCCCAGCCTGCGCTCAGTCCACTGAGCTACACCAGCCAGGGCTTAGTATTTATTTCTAACAAGGATTTTTTAAAGATTTTATATACTTATTTTTAGAGAGAGGGAAGGGCGGGAGAAAGAGAAATTGATGTGTGTGAGAAACATCGATTGGCTGCCTCCTGCATGCGCCGTACCCAGGCTTGTGGCCTGCCCGGGAAACACACCAGCGACCTTTCGCTTTGCGGGATGATGCCCAGTCAGCTGTGCCACACCAGTCAGGAAGGGCAAACAAGGTTTTTAAAAATCATAACCACTGTGTCATTGTCATACCTAAGGCAAATAATAATTCCTTAATTACCTAATACCTGGTCCAGATTCACGTTTCCATGGTTGTTTAAAAATATGCCTCTTTTATTCTTTACTTGAATTGGATCTAACCAGGTTCGTGTATTTATTGCATTTGGAAGGCCAGTATTTCTTGATTTAATGCTAAAAACGATAACACTTGTGCTAGTCATTTGGAAGTGAAGTATTGCAATCCCATGGTATAAAGTCCATTGTGTGTGGATTTGTTTGTCGTATGTGAATGACAAGCATACTTTGACAGTAGGGAAGGGCCAAATAAGTGACTTCTGGGTTTAAAAAGTGAGACTTGTCCTGTTTCACTGTACATCATAGCTGTAATTCTGGGCGGGGAGTGGGACACTCGCCTTTAACTCTCACTTGTTAGAACTTGACGCTTGGGAGAGCAACGGCAGCCCACTCTTAATGCTGAGCCTTATAAAAGTTAGTTAGTGATAAGTCTATATTGTATCTTTTAAACTTTGTTTTGAAATAACCTCAGACTTACCAAAGAAAGTTGTAAGAACAGTACAAAACTTTTCTCTCTCTTTTTTAATTTATTGATGTTGGGGACAGGGGGAGAGAAACATCTGTTTGTTGTACTACTTATTTATGTATTCACTGGTTGATTCTTGTGTGCGCCCTGACCAGGGATCAAACCTGCAACCTTAGTATATTGGGGTGACGCTTTAACCAGGGCCCAAAACTTTCTCTTTCTGAACCATTTGAGAGTAAGTTGCTATGATGCTGTCTCATCTATGAGAACTGTGTTCTGTATTTCTTTCCAACAAGGACATTCTCCTAATGCTGCATAACAACTTACCATAAAACATAGCAGTCTAAAACTACGAATATCTCCCACAGTTTCTGAGAGTCGGGAGTCAGGGAGCAGCTTAGCTGCGTGGTCTGTTTCAGGGAAACTCAGGAGGGTGCAGTCAAGTGTTACCTGGGGATATCTCTGGAATCTGATGGGGCTGGAGGACCCGTTTCCAAGCTGGCTCGCCTCACACGGCCGTGACAGGACGCCCGCACATCCTCGCCATGTGGGCCTCTCCACAGACTGTTTATTTGTCCTCGTCCATGGCAGCTTCTCCTGGAGTGAATGACCCGAGAGAGTAATAAAGTATTTAAGCACCTTTCGTGACCGATGTTTGAAATTGGATAGTCACTTCCGCTGTATTTGTTAGAAGTGAGTCACTAAGTTTAACCCACTCAAGTAGAGGGAAATTAGGCTCCACCTCCTGAAAGGAAGAGCATCAAAGAATTAGTGGGTATTTTTAGCCCTGGCTGATATGGCTCGGTGGATTGAGTGCCGGCCTGTGAACCAAATGGTCAGTGGTTCAGTTTCCGGTCAGGGCACATACATACCTGGGTTGTGTGCCAGGTCCCCACGAGAGGCAACCACACACTGATGTTTCTCTCCCTCTCTTTCTCCCTCCCTTCCCCTCTCTTTAAAATAAATACAATCTTTTAAAAAAAGAATTAGTGGGTATGTTTAAATTTTCACATTCTTACAGATCCAATATATACAACCATCAAAATTCAGGAAATTCACATCTCATTGCTGTCATTATCATTCTCAGATCCTATTGACATTTCTCAAGTTGACCCAGTAATGTCCGTTACAGCAGAGGATCCAGTTGAGAAGCACTTGCTGCATTTAGTTGTCATATTCCTTAAGTCTTCAGTCTGGAACACCCCCATCTTTCCTAGGGTTTGATGACCTTGATGCTTTTGAAAATTAGAGGCTAGTTATTTTATTTTAATTTTTAATTTTCTTTATTTTTTTATCCTTGCCCAAGAACATGCTTAGAGAGCGTGGAAGGGAGAGAAAAACCGATCTACTGTCTCTTGTACACATCTCAACTGGGGACCAACCCACAACTGGGAATTGAACCCGTGACTATTCGGTTTATGGGGCAGTGCTCCAAGCAACTGAGTCACACTGGCCAGGGCAGAGGCCAGTTACTTTATAGAATATCTCTCAGTTTGGTTCCTCATGATTTCATTCAAATTATGCATCTTTCATAAAAATATCACAGAAATGATGTGTTCTTATCTTGCATCCCATCAGGTGGTACATGATTTTAATTTGTCCCCTTACTGGTGATGTCTGCTTTGATCATTCGGCTAAGATGGTGTCTGCCAAGTTTATCCCTGAGAGGTTGCTTTTTTCCTCTTGTAATAAGTGTTTTGTGAGGAGGTAAACCCTTTAATATCCTATTCTATCATGGACACTTGCTTGCTCACCCCCACCCAATGGCTTTAGGACTGAGTTGTTCAGGAATGGGTAAAGGAAGAAGTATTTGTATTTGAGAAGGTAAAATTTGCCAAATACCTAAGAACTGTTAAACAATATGCATTTAATATAAGGAGGACGTCACTGTGTCTGCCTAATACAAGGGTCATTGTGGTACAGAGGGAAGCGTGTAGGGCCAGGGTTCCATCCAGGCTCTGCCACAGACGGTGTGGTCCTGAGAGGCCACACAGTCTTCTCCCTCAGCACAGCGTCTGGAAATGGTGGTTGTGGGGCTTAGTGAGCCTGTCTGTCCGTCCACCCACCTACACGGACGTACTTTGTAACGTGTAAAGACCCTTATAAAAGCTACTTAATCCCAATCTTGTGTTTCTTCTGATAGAATTCAGACAACTTCTAGAGTGTTAAAACACTGTTTCAAATGCTTTTTTCTCAGTTAAATCTTAATTGGGTTGGAGATGTTTCTACGTTGATAAAATCAAGCCTCCCACCCTTTATAATTTTTTCTTCACTTCCAAGTCACAATATCCCCTCCAGTTGGTTTAGATTGGTCCCCTTATCTTACATAATGGCCTCGTAGAAAAGTGGGCTTCAAACCATACGCAGAGGAAGAGACCACGTGTCCAGTGCCTCTCCTGTGCTCATGGTCCGGGCTAAAATACTTTTCCCTGGATTTAACAGTTGTCAGGATTTTGCCCTGTTTGCATTATTTCTATGTCTCTCTTTTTTCTGAATTTTTAAGAAGTAAATCTCTATATACTCTAAAAATTAAGCATTTCTAAGAAGTATGGGTATTTTCTTTTATAGCCATAATGCTATTATCACACTTAACAAAATAAATAATTCCTTGCTATTGTGTGACTTCAGTTCATAATCAGATTTTCTTGATTTTCTCAAATACCTTGCTGTCTCTCCACACAATACTTATTGATTACAAAGGGAAAATAGTAATTTTGTAGTAGGGAAACCTGAGAGGCATCACCTTCACCTAGCAATCAAAGTTTACATCACTGTTCTGACGTCATGTGTGTTCTTATGTGATGCTCTGAGAGGCACAGTGGGTGTTCCTGAACAGCCTGGACCTAAATGGGAAGAAACAGCCAAGAAACCAAAGTTGAGGGTGTTATACAAACTGAAATGTCACTGTCATGAAAGGCTTGAGAAACTGTCCCAGATTTGAAAGACATTGAGAAGATATGACAGCTAAATGAACTGTGGGATCTTGGGTTCGATCCAGGACCAGAAAGAGATGTTACATTGATAATCGGCTTATTTTCGAGATCTGTTGGTTGGTTAGTTAGTAGTATTGTATTCATGTTTTCTGGTTTCGATAATTACATTATGGTCACAACATTTGGGGAAGCTGAGTGAGGACTCTACTATTTTTGAAAATCTGAAATAAGTTTCAAAGTAAAAGGTTACGTCTTAAAGGATGGTTTATTCAAATCAGGATCCAAACACATTATAATTGGTATATTTTAGAGAATAAACGGTATGACTAATTTTAACTTGTCCCCTTAAATAAAATCACATATAACAAAACTGGATAACCTAACAGCTTTCTTCCTTTTTTCCCTCTCTCCGTCATCTTTACGTCGTGTTGAGATTTTTAAACTCCTGAACTCATATTTCCAGTTCCTGGCCTGCTATTGCTGATCTTTCATTGTGTTTTACTGGGGCGTAAGGACCCTGGTTTTGTGGCACTTGTCTCCGAGCATCTCAGTAAGTTGCAGACATTTGTTTTTCTCTCCATCTCTGCAGCCCCCCAGTTAAAGATCTCCGATGACCGGCTGACTGTGGTTGGAGAGAAAGGCTACTCCATGGTGCGGGCTTCTCACGGGGTGCGGAAGGGGGCCTGGTACTTTGAGATTACGGTGGACGAGATGCCACCAGACACTGCTGCTCGGCTGGGTTGGTCTCAGCCCTTAGGTACGTGGGGGCCGTAGTGTGGACGTTGAAGATAGTATAGCGGTGTAAGACTGTGTGACTAGGTTTTACTGCTTCGGTGCCTATCAAATTGTAGGCATAAAACCCAATTCCTGCAGGTTTAAGTAGTTTGCAATTCTTGAATTATTTTTATAATTCTTTGTGAGAAGTAGTTTGTTAGGAATTTTACAAAATCGACCACTCCCCTCCCCCCAAAAAAGAGAATAAGAATTTTTTTCTTTAGCAGACCAGAGTTAAGTTACAGTCCTCTGATTTCCTGCATATCTTTATTGCAACAGGTAACCTTCAAGCTCCCTTAGGTTATGATAAATTTAGCTATTCTTGGCGGAGCAAAAAGGGAACCAAGTTCCATCAGTCCATTGGCAAACACTACTCTTCTGGCTACGGACAGGGAGATGTCCTGGGATTCTATATCAATCTTCCTGAAGACACAGAGACAGCCAAGTCACTGCCTGATACCTACAAAGATAAAGTAAGTTTGTCCTCCTAGGGGACTCCTGTGTTGGAAGACCTGTGGCAGCCAGTGGCCTCTTGTGATGCCGACCTGCCCTTCACGTTTTTTCCAGCGTTTCATCGTGAACATTTCCAGACATAACAAAGTTGAAAGGATGTAAAAGTCAGTGTTCAAGTACCCATCACCTAAATTCTATTAATATGTTATCCATTTATTCTCCACTCACCCATCCATCTGTTCATCCATCTTTTTTAATGTCCTTCAGGGACATATTGCAGACATCAGTCAGTACACTCCCAACCAAGTCCTTCGGATGCACATCATTAGCTAGAGTTCAACCTTTGTTTAGTTTTTTTTCTTTTGATGTAAAACTTATATAAAATGAAATATACAAATTTTCATTCACTCAGTTTTAAATTTAACCCAAACCCCTCTTGAAACAAAGATTCTGTCCTCATGACAGGAAATTCCCTGTCACCCTTTCCCAGTCAGTCCCCTGTCCCACCCCCGTAGCGGCAACCACATTTTAGAATTTTTTTCCCATCATAATTCTGTTCTGTAGGTTTTACTTGTTCTTGATCTTATATAAATGGAGCCATGCAGTACATTGTCCTGTATCTGGATTTTATCATTTGGCTTAAATGCTTTTGAGATTCATCCAAGTTGTTGTGTGCACCTCTAGTTTGCCTTTTACTCCAGAGTATGCTTCACTGTGTGAATATGCCAGTCTGTTTATCCATTTTCCTGGGGTTTTTTCCAGCTTTATTGAAATATAACGAACATGTATAACATCCATCTTCCTATTGGTGGACACTTGAGCTCTTTCAAGTTTGGGGCTGTGAATATTCTTGAACAAATCCCTTCGTAAACACGTTTTTATTTCTTTCGAGTCTGTACCTAGCAACGGAACTCCTGGGTCATAGAGTAGTTACGTATGTATTTAGTGAGAAATCTCCAGACTCTTTGCCTTCCCACCAACCATATGTGAGAGT
>PVJI01021955.1:0-26287 GCA_004026765.1 Micronycteris hirsuta
CTTACCCTATCTATCCTGGTGTCTGGGACAGTTCTGATTTATGACCTTTCACTTTATCATTTGTTCTCCACCAAAGTGTCCTACTTTGGGTGATAAATGATATAGTCAATCTAGGTCAATCCAGGATTATTTAATCAGGATTCTGACATAGCATCAATTCATCAGAAAGCTAGAAATGTGACTTCTATTTAAGTTACAGAAACTATGAGGCTTGGTAATGAGTGTTAATGCCTTTATTTCCTTCACTGTCTCTAAGAACTCCAAGATTCTACTGTTGTGCATGAAAGATGAATATGAACTTATTCAAACTTGAGTGTGGATTTCCTATAATTTGGGGAAATTGTGAAAATTAAAGAATACATTATCTATGTGTTTTTAAATATGCTTTAAATGCCCATAAGATGAGTAAAACTCATTATGTCTTAATATGCATTTGGTTTAAGGAATTATATAACATAAATCAATTGACTCTTTTCCCAGTGAGGATCTAAAATGTCCTGTAAGGTTTTGTCTCCCATTTTGCTGGACTCCAATTATAATTGTATAGCTTAAATCATTCTTAAACACATCAGACAATGGAAAAAAATGTTTTAAATGGCAAAAAGAACTCACTTTAAGGTGCTGATTCAGGTTTCACAAAATGCTAAAGATGATTCCAGATACTACATTGTGAGAGTACAAGAAATTCCAGCTGCTGACAGTGTCAAGATTGTTTTCACTGTATTTTTAAAGCATACTAAAAATCTATAGACTTCCACCAACCCAGCAGATAGTGATCAACCCAGAAATTGCTGTGCTGTTTCAATGGCAGCTCCTTTTTCGAAGTGTATAATTGGTGTTGGGTTTTCCTCAGTCTCTTATACCTTCAAAAACTGTCTAGGGCAGTACCTGGTACCTAGTACTTGCTTATTAAATGTTTGTTTATTTGTCCAATTTATTTTCTTTTATTGACAAACAAACAAAAAAGGTGCTCTCACAATAAAAACTCCCAACAGCTCAACAGAATTGTATTTAAAAGGACAGGTCCCTGCCTGCCTGCCTGGGATCCTAGTTCTCCTGGGATGAAACTGATCAGAATTTTCTGGTGACTTTAAGCAGTCAGAGCATCCATGAAGAAACTGTTTCACTCACAACCCTACCATGGTGAAGAGGGCTTAACGGAGTATACATAGATAGAGAGAACAGATTGATGGTGGCTAGAGGGGAGGGGGTTTGGGGTACTGGGTGAAAGAGGTAAAGGAATCAAGAAGCATAAATTGCTTCCTGGGTAGATTAGCTCAGTTGGTTAGAGCATCATCCCCATACACCAAGGCTGCAGGTTCAATCCCCAGTCAGAGTACATACAAGAAGCAACCAATGAATGCATAAATAAGTGCAACAACAAATCACTCTCTCTCTCTCTCTCTCTCCTCTCTTCCCCTCTCTCAAAAGTGCAATTTAAAAAAAAAAGCACAAATTGGTAGTTATACAATAGTCTTGGGGATGTAAAGCACTGCATAAGGAATATAGTCAATAATATTGTGATAACTATATGGTGCCAATTGGGTACTGGAAATATTGGGGGAACACTGTGTAAGGTATATGATTATCTAACCACTGTGCTGTACACCTGAAAATAAATACAAAATGATATTGATGTAAACTGTAATTTTGTAATCTAATTTTTAATTTAAAAATTGCTTCATTTAAATAAAATAAAAAGAAAAGAAAACAAGAGCTGGTTAAAAGATGATATACATTAGTGAGTCTTTAAAGAGCAGAAGGGTGTCCATGCACAGGTGAATGCTTTCAGCAGGTTTAAAAAAGAGACATCTGGATGGAAGAAGTTGAGTGGTAAAACAGTAGAGAAAGTTCTGTCCTGAGAGAATTGTGATGGAAGCGTCAGGTGTTAGTTGAGGATATCCTTTCTAAAAATGAGGAAATAAACCAAGAACAGAGGTAGGAGATCCAAGAAATAGTGAATCCAATTTCAAATGAGATGCAATAAGGCTAGAGTTTGAGCAGTCCTGTTGAATGAAGTGGGACCACCATGTAGAGGAGCAGGTGGAGAAGGGATTTGGGGGGAAGATCTCTCACAAAGGGAGGAGTTCCTTCATTTCCTGCTATTCTCTTTGCTTTATTAGGTACATGTCTATTTTTAAAGTATGATAGGATTTCTCTGTAAAAGCATACCTTTTTCTGTCACTCTATCTCCTCATTGCTGGTAACTTTGAGAATGTGTACACAGGAAATTGTGGATAAGCCATAATATAGTTTTAGAAACAGCAGGAAGTACACCAAACACATTGATCACATAGGAAGAGGTTCCAACAATTTGTTGCGAGGTAATGGATTATTTACACATGTAGCTCAGATGAGGAAGACCACCTGGAGCTGACGCCCTATCCCCTGGGAGAGAAAGCTTCTCTGTGTGATCCAAATAAGCATAGAAAGGTGCAAGTAAGGAAAAGTGAGGGAAAGAGTGCTGTGGACTGAATGTGTCTCCTAAAAATTCATATGCTGAATCCTAACCCCCAATGTGATGGAGTTACGAGCTGGGGGGCCTTTAGGATGCGATTAGGTCATAAGGGCTCCATTCTCATGAATGGGGTCAGTGTCCTTATAAAAGGGACCCCAGGAAGATTTTCTCCCCTTTTCTGCCATGTGACGATACAATGATAAGTTGGCAATCTGCAACCTGGAAGAGAACTCTCACCGCAACCCAAGTATGCTGGCACCCTAATCTCAGGCTTTCAGAACTATCAGAAATAAATTTCTGTTGCTTAAAAGCCACCTGGTGTGTGGTATTTGGTTTTCAGAGCCCAACTGACTAAGACAAATAGAAAACTGACGTAGATGGCCATTTTGTGGTTAGGAATTTTCAGATATGGCAGTGAAGAGGAGAGGCATTGGGAGAGGAGTTGGGACAGGAAAAGGAGAAATAGGACGGCATCTCAGTCTTCTATAAAACCAAATTCTTCTTTTGGTCTGTTGTTCAGTTTGCAGCTGGATATGGGTTTTGTGAAAAGATAAGTATTCTGCAGTAAAAGAAGAGTGAACAGCAGTCTTGCTAGGTTGACTCTGACTTGTTTCCAAGGAAGTTGGGATGACTGAAAAGTGGCTTCTTCTGGTGAATTTTTCTTTAGTGCTGGTGACTGTAGGCTGTGTTCACACTCTGTTTATTGGCCAGTGTCCAGGTTCTAGGGCAAGGCGCTAGTTAGACAAACACAGCAGTTTGGGTTCTCCACAAAGCTGACTCTAGGATGAAAGTTTGTATGAGGGGTGTATGAGGGACTGCCATTGTCATTAGGCAAGAGGAAGCAGTATTGGGCAGGGGGACAACAAGGTGCTGATTCAATAGCTGGTTCACAGGGAGACTCCAAAGTCAAGGCTGTCTGAATTGTTCTCCACTGGGCCAAAAATGGGGGGACATTTATTCTACTGCCTTGTCAGTCATCTGCAGAAAGCCAACCCTGATGTGTGTGCCTCTGGTCAGTCTGACTAAGGGCTGTCAGTTGAGCACCGGCTGCATTTCCAGCTTCTGAGGCAGGTTATTCCTTAAAAGGTATCTAAGCAGCGTCATAATGTGCTTGAGACATCAAGAGACCTTGACAATGACAGAGTCAGTAAATAAAAAATGGAAGGGCCATTAAATCTGTAATGATGGGCTAGGAAGAGGGGGATGGCCAAGGAAGAAAATAGAATACCCATTGGGCTTTACATAGTCACAAAAACATAAACATTGTTTATTGCTTTTGCCTTTTACGTTCAATGATGCAGACACCAGCCTGCAGTGTCCACAGCGTTATGGCTGAGACACAAGACAAATTCACATGGACTACCAAGTCCTATGGAGGAAAAGGGAAGGCATGGCCATTCTCTAAGTGAGAGAGGGCCTGCGACCCCCACCTGGACAGGTTTGTATTGATTTTCTGGGTACATTATATGGAGGATGTTTCTCATTTACTATGTACAGATCCTCATTGACTATGCACAAGTTCACTGCAGGTGATTATCTTTTACAGATAACAAAGGAAAGAATATTGCTACTTACTTCAAAGAGAAGGATGTTACAGATCCAGGGGAAAAGTGGTTGAACTGGTTACACTCCATACTTGGGAGGTTTAGCACAGACGTTTAGGAAGTTAATTTAGAGATATGCAATAAAAATTTGTTGCCTCAATTCAGGGTGAGGGAGTTTTAGCAAAAGCAAGTCTCATAGCAATCTAGGTACAATGCAGGCCTGACTCCTCATGGGAGAACCTATCCGTGGGCATGGGTCCTGCGTTGCTTTCCACTGGCCTTTCCGAGTGGGAACTGGGCCCACACCACGCAAAATGGTCTCCTATAATTCAACCTATTTAAATTCAGAAGATTGGTGATTATAAGACCAAATGCATTTGTTCCCCCCATTAATGTTTAAAAATGTAGATGAATGATGTTTGGGAGTTGAAGGTGAAAAGGAATGACAGAGAAGATAGGGATACAAAGTAAAGTGGGAAAGCAAATATATTCTCTACGTTATTAGGACAGCTATATTAACAGGACATCTTATTTAAATAGGACATGATACAGAACTTTAGGTAAATTCATCAAATATATGTGATTCCTGTAGTGGAATAAAGAGTGATGTGACTATACTGAAAGGAAAGACATGTGAGAAACAGTGGATATGTAAATAACCTATCTTGTATGATCAGAGCAGGAAGTCAAAAGATGTCATGGACCTAGCTAGAACAAAGGAAGCCAAAGAACCACATCATTTAAGGAAATGTAAGGAAACTCCTAGAGGATTTTAAAAAGCTGTTATAAAAGGGTACCCCTAAGGAAAAACACCAAAAGTAGAGAGGAGTGAGGCATAGAATGGTTACTTTTATTTATGTCTTTCCTGCTATTTAAATTCCTAAACATTTATATATGCAAAATATTTTTAAAATTTAAAAGTTTCTCATGTGTTTCTAGAAATTGTGCACATAAAAGCACACTTACATACATACATGTAGTCTTTGTTGTTGTTCTGAAGCTCAGTAGGTTATGAAGTATTTTTTGTATTAGCTTATTTGTTATCCAAAATTGTTTTATTGACTAGAACATATTCATGTAAATGAATCATCTCAGTCATTATCCACATTCTTTCTACCCAACAGCAGTCTCAGCATAATATCCAAACTTCCTGCAGGCACTTTATACCATAAACACATGGGTCAACTACTCTTTCAACTTTGAAACTGCTCTTATGTTCATGGTACCCTGCTATGTGCAAGAAACACAAAGAAAAATAAAACTTGGCCCTGGCCTTGGAGCTGTTGCAGTGTGGAGGTGATGGAATACTGGGATTAGAAGCCACAGCTCCCAATGGAGTGTAGCCCATCTGCCCCATCTCACTTGGCCCATGCCTCACTTCTTGACTCTGTATTTTATTTTATTTTTTATTGTTGTTCAAGTACAGTTGTCTGCATTTCCCTCCCCCCACCCCAGCCATCCCCACCTCCCGTCCCTGATCCCAACGCCCCTTGATTTTGTCCATATGTCCTTTATAGACATTCCTGAAAACTCTACCTCCCTCCCCACTCCCCCCATTATCCCCTCCCACTTCCCCTCTGGTTACTGTCGGCTTCTTGACTCTGTATTTTAAATAAAAGGTATCATGGTATTTGCCCACTTTATTAAAATGTTGATATCCTAGGAGACCATGCATAGCCTCTGCTTGGACAGGGCCATTTTGGAGTTTCTCATTTCAAATGCTTGTTCTTCTGAGCATGTTTCTGATCAACTCTGCTCAAAGCAAATGTCAAGGATTCATAATACCTGCCCAGGACAGTATAGCAGGTCACCTGTACAATCCAGGCCTTAAGTAAAGACTGTGCTCGTATTACCAGTGCTGTAGGTGTGTTTAACTTTGCTCCATACCATAGATTAGCAACTGACAAATTATTTTTTTAAAAAAACATAACTTCATTTATTTTCCATCAAATACTAACTTTAAATATTTTACTTCTTAATGCATATCTGTAAATAGAGCAGGTCGCAAACTAAAAGAGTACACCAAACCTGATTCTTAGTCCTTTCACTCTCTGTTTATATTCATCTTCCTCATTTAGTCTGAAAACACCCCCAGGCAGGTGGTGCTGATTCTCACTTATTTGGAATCAACGTTCTGAGAGATTGTGCCTCCACAGCAGGGTGTAATTTTTTTCACTTTCCGGAATCTCTTTTAACTATTTTCCATTGATGAAAAATAATAACACCATTTTCTCTGCCTTTTACCCTGACTTCCCACAGCTATTAAGATTGTGATTACGAATTTCTGCCCAGGATCAGTTCTGACTTTTTTCTCCTGAAAAGACACCTAAAAGACTTCAAGGTCTTTTGTTTTGTTTTTGTACTTTTCTAATTTAAAGAAATATACATAACTGGCATTTAACTCATTTTGAGTACAATGCTTGTAAACAAGTTAGAAGGGGCCTCAGGAGGGAAAGATCAGGAATCTGATGTTTCTTAAAGAGATGATTACAAAAATGTTAGGGTTTTAATAATGTATTCTCACCAAGAAGTTCTTGTTCCTAGAAATGTGTTCATATAATACTATTGAAGAAATTTGCACAGATCTTGCTTTACAGAGTTTTTGGAATGGGAAGAGATCTTAGATGTTGGACGGTTTAAATCTCTCATTATTCAGGTGATGAAACTGAGGCCTACAGAAAGGTGAGCTCTTCTGGCCCTTCCAGGTTTTCTGGTCCCTGCTCACTACTCTTTATCCTGACCACATTCTTCATCATCCATCCAAATGCCACCTTCTCTGTGGTTCTCTACAGCCTCCCCACTTCTCCGAAGGCTGGGTTGTACCATCAGATGATTGCACAGGATAAGTATGAAAAAAGGTTGTTCTTATTATCATTATCTCATCAAGACTGAATAATCCTGGCGGACAAGACAATTTACCTTTTATCTGTAGCCTTTCTTTTTATCATGTACTGGGTACTCAATTAATAAAGTTAAATGGCCCTTTGTCTGCCTGCAGTGTGTGGTTCACTCTTGCTTATCAGAAAACATGAGAAATTCAAGATCACAGAAGATTCTCTTCAAAGTAAACACAGTTTGATTGAAATTGTTCCTTAGATTTAGTCTCACTTATTTTTACTTAAAATTTGATAACAAGGTATATACCAATGCTTTAGAAGGCAAAAAAAAAAAAAAAAGGAATACATGGAATTCAGTACTATCTACTTTTAAGTAGACTTGAGAACTTTTTTCTTTTCACTTTTATTTTTTTATTTTCTCTCTCTCTCTCTTTTTTTTATGCTGTTAAAGTACAGTTGTCTCTATTTTTCCCCTACCACTGTCTCCAAATCACAGCCATCCCCACATCTCACTTTTCATCCTATACCCTCTGGCTTTGTCCATGTGTCCTTTCTACGTGTTCCTTGTTGACCCTTCCCCATTTCCCCACATTTCATCCCATTAACCCACTGGTTACTGTCAGTTTGTTCTTTATATCAATGACTCTGGTTATATTTTGATTGCTTTTTTGTCTTGTTGATTAGGTTCAATTTATAGGAGACATCATATAGTATTTGTTTTTCACCACCTGACTTATTAAACTTAGTATAATGTCCTCCAGATCCATCCATGCTATCATAAAGGGTAGGAGCCCCTTCTTTCTTTCTGCTGTGTAGTATTCCATTGTGTAAATGTACCATCGTTTTTTGATGCATTCCTTTAATGATGGACACTTAGGTTGCTTCCAGCAATTGCCTACTGTAAATTATGTTGCTATGAACATTGGGGTGCATAGGTTCTTTTAAACTAGTGTTTCAGGATTTTTAGGGTATAATCCCAGCAGTGGAATTGCCAAGTCAAAAGGCAGTTCCATTTTTAGTTTTCTGAGGAAATTCCATACTGTTTTCCACAGAGGTTTCACCAGTCTGCATTCCCACCAACAGTGCACTAGGATTCCCTTTTACCACAACGTCACCAGCACTTGTTGTTTGTTGATTTGTTTATGATGGCTATTCTGACCTGTGTGAAGTGATAACTCATTGTGGTTTTAATATGCACCTCTCTGATGGCTGGAGATACTGAGCATCCTTTCATATATCTCAACACCCTATGCCTGTCCTCCTTGGGGAAGTATCTGTCCAGGTCCTTTGTGAATTTTTTATTTGAGTTGTATGTCTTCCTGGAGTGGAATCATGTGAGTCCTTTGTATATTTTGGAGATCAAAACATTATCAGAGGTATCATTCGCAAATATATTTTCCCATATGGTTGATTCCCTTTTCATTTTGCTGTGGTTTTCTTTAGCTGTGCAGAAGCATTTTATTTTGATGAAGTCCCATTTGTTTATTTTTTCCTTTATGCCCCTTGCTCTTGGGGACATATTGGTGAAAATATTGCTACATGGAATATCTGAGATTTTCCTGCCTATGTTCTCCTCTAGGACTTTTATGGTGTCATGACTTATATTTAAGGCTTTTATCCATATTGAGTTTATTTTTGTGTATGGTTTGAATTGGTGGTTGAGTTTCATTTTTTTTAGTAGCTGTCCAGATCTCCCAACACCATTTGTTGAAGAGGCTATATTTACTCCATTTTATGTTTCTGCCTCCTTTGTTGAATATTAATTGACCATAGAGAGTTGGGTTTATTTCTGGGCTCTCTATTCTGCTCCATTGATCTATGTGTCAGTTCTTATGCCAGTACCAGATTGTTTTGATTACAGTAGCTTTGTAATATAGTTTGATGTCAGGTATTGTGTTCCCTCCTACTTTGTTCTTCTTTCTCAAAATTGCTGAAGCTATTCAGGGTAGCCTCAGCAATTTTGGTTCCATGTAAATTTTGAAATGTTTGCTCTATATCTGTGAAATATGTCATTGATATTTTAATAAGGATTGCATTGAATCTATAAATTACTTTGGGTTATATGGACACTTAGATTATGTTAATTCTTCTGACCCATGAACATGGTATATGCTTCCATTTGCTTATGTCTTCCTTAATTTCTTTCTTAAGTGTTGTGTAGTTTTCTGAGTACAGGTCTTTTACCTCCTTGGTTAGGATTATTCCCAGGTATTTAATTTTTCCTGTTGCTATAGCAAATGGGACATTTTTTCCTGAATTTTGTTTCTGATATTTCATTGTTGGTGTACAAAAATGCCTTTGATTTCTGAATATTGACTTTGTATTGTGCTGTTTTGCCAAATTCACTCATTAGGTTAAGTAGTTTTTTTTGGTGGAATCTATGTACACTATCACGTCACTTGTAAATAATGACAGTTTTGCTTCCTCCTTTCCAATTTGGATGTCTTTTATTTCTTTTTCTTGTCTCATCACTGTGGTCAAAACTTCCAATACTATGTTGATTAGAAGTCATGAAAGCAGACATCCTTGTCTTGTCACTAATCATAGTGGGAAAGCTTTTAGTTTTTGCCCATTGAGTATGATTCTGGCTGTAGGTCTCTCTTATATAGACTTTATTATGTTGAGATATGCTCCCTCTACTCCCACTTTGTTGAGTGTTTTTTTTTTATCATAAATGGGTGCTGTAACTTATCATATGCTTTTTCATATCTATTGATATGATCATGTGATTTTTATCTTTCTCTTTGTTTATGTGAGAAGTTACAATATTGATTAGTGAATATTACACCATCCTTGCATGCCTGGGAACCCCACTTGAACATAGTGTATGATCTTTTTAATGTATTGCTGGATGTGGTTTGCCAATATTTTGTTGAGGAATTTAGCATTTATGTTCTTCAGCAATATTGACCTGTAATTTTCTTTTTTGTTGTGTCTATCTGGTTTTTGGATTAGGATGATGCTGGCTTCAAAGAACAGTTTGGTATACTCCTCCTTTGTGGATTTTTTGGAATAGTCTGAGAAGGATAGGGGTTAGCTCTTCCTTAAATGTTGTGTAAAATTCTGATTTAAACCATACAGTACAGGGCGTTTGTGTGCCGGGAGGTTTTTTTTTGTTGTTGTTGTTGTTGTGTTTTTTTACTGCTTCCATTTGCCAGCTGTTACTAGTCTCTTCAGGCTTTCTGCTTCTTCTCCATTCAGTTTTGGAAGATTATATTTTTCTAGAAATTTGTTCTTTCACACAGGCTTTCCAATTTCTTGGTGTATAATTGTTCACAGTGTTTCCTTACAATCCTTTGTATTTCTGTATTATCAGCTGTAATCTCTCTTTCATTTTTGATGTTTATTTGGGTTCTCTCTTTTTTTTGTTGATGAGTCAGCTTAAAGTCTTGTGCATTTTGTTTATCTTTTCAAAGAACCAGCTCCTGGATTTATTGATCCTTAGAAATGTTCTTTTAGTCTCTTTGTCCTTTAATTCAGCTCTGATCTTGATTATTTCCCTCTTTCTACTCACTCTGGGCTTTGTTGTTGTTTCTCCATTCTTGGAGATGTAGGGTTAGGTTGTTTATTTGAAATGTTTCTATCTTTTTTAGGTAGGCCTGTATCACTATGAACTTCCCTTTCAGGACTTCCTTCGCTTTGTCCTGTAAGTTTTGAACTGTTGTGAGTTCATTTTCATTTGTTGCCAGACACTTTCTGATTTCTTCCTTGATTTCATTCTTAAACCATTGATTGTTTAATAGCATGCTATTCAATCTCCATGAATTTGAGTGTTTTTGCATTTTGCCCTTGTGGTTGGTTTCTATTTTCAAGCCCTTGGGGTCTGAGAAATTCTTGATATGATTTCAGTTTTCTTGAATTTGTTGAGGCTTGTTTTGTGTCTTCTTATTTGGCCTAGCTTTGAAAATGTCCCATGTGCATTTGAAAAGAATGTGTATTTTGCTTCTTTGGGATGAAATCTTAGATGAAGTCCATTTGATCTATAACATTGTAATGCCATAATATCCTTGTTGATACTTTGTTTGGAATATCAATCCATTTTTGACAGTGATGTGTTAAAATCTCCTAGTGTAAGTGTTTTGCTGTCTATAGCTTTCTAGAAGTCCTCCAAGATTTTCCTTAGTATTTGGGTGCTCCTATATTGGTTGCATATATGTTTATAATGTTTATGCCTTCTTGATCTATTCTTCCCTTGAATATTATGAATTGTCCTCTGTGTCTCTTTTTATGGCCTATGTTTTGAAGTCTATTTTGTCTGATATAAATATTGCCACCTCAGCTGTTTTTCCTTATGCCTTTTCTGGGAATGTTTTTTATAACCCTTCTCTATCAGTCTGTGTAGGTGTTTTGTTCTGAGGACGGTCTCTTGTAGGCAGCATATGTGTGGGTCACACTTTCTTATTCATTCAGCTAATTTATGACATTTGATTGCAACATTTAATACATTTACATTTAAGGTTGTTATTGATTGGTACTTATTCATTGCCATTTTACTTCCTTCATATTTGTGTTCTTCTCTCTCTCACTCTTTTTCTTCCTTTTCTTAAAGCAATCCCTTTAGCATATTTTGCAATACTGGTTTGGTGGAGCTGTATTCTTCCAGCCTTCTTTTGTCTGGGAAACTCCTTATTTGACTTTCCATTTTAATTGAGAGCCTTGTTGGATAGAGTAGTCTTGGTTGTATGCCTTTGCTTTTCATTACTTGGAATATTTCTTGCCATTCCTTCCTGGCTTGTAGTGTTTCTGTTTATGAGTCAGTTGCTAGCCTTATCAGGGTTCCCTTGTGTGTTACTTCCTGTGTCACCCTTACTGCCTTTAAGATTCTTTCTTTGTCTCGGAATTTTGCCATTTTAATTATAATATGTCTTGGCGTGGTCCTCTTTGGTTTTCTCTTGATTGGGACTCTCTCTGCTTCCTGGATTTGTGTGTGTTTTTCCCTCATCAAATTAGGGAATTTTTCCATCATTACTTTTTCATACAGGTTTTCTATCCCTTGCTCCTCTTCTTCTCCTGCTGGTATCCCCATTATACAGACATTATTAGGTTCATGTTGTCCTGCCATTCCCTTAACTCCTCTTCATTCTTTTGGAGTCATTTTTTCTTTTCCTCCTCTTTCAGGGAGTTTTTTTTTTTCTACCTTGTCCTTCAACTCACTGATTTGATACTCTGCTTCATCAAGCCTGCTTTTGATTCCTTCTACTGTGTTCTGAAATTCAGAAATTGTATTCTTCATTTCCTCTTGGCCCTTGTCAATAGTATCTATGTCCTGTTTCATGCTAGTGTAATTCAAAGTCAGTTCCTTGTAGAGTCCATGTAGGTTGGGTAATTCTCAGTGAGTTCAGTGAGCTGCCTTATAACCATTGTTTTGGACTCAATATCTGATAGTTGATTTGCCTCTATTTCATTTAGCATTGTTTCTGAAGATTCCTCCTTTCCTTTGGATTGGGGGTTGTTTCTTTGTCTTTCCATATTTGTGAGACTCTTCTTGTTTGCCTCTGCTTCTTAAATTTATCTATTCTGATTCCCTGAGTTTGTGGTGTGAACTTCTATGGAACAGGCCTGTGAGATTCAGTAGTTCAGTCTCCTTCATCTCCAGAACTTGATGCTCTTGAAATGCCCTTTAGGCCATTTATGTTGGCTCCCTTAATGTAACTAGGTTTTGATTGTTGTTGAGTCACTTTGTGGTGAATTTTTCCTGCCAACTGGTTCACTGAGGGTCACTGCACCCACCACATCTTGTATGCTCTTCTGCAGGTGCTGCAAGAACAAAATGACAAAGCCCAAGGAACAGACCCACATCTGCAAAAAACATCTCCCCCCTGCAATCCCACTATAAACAGCAAATGAACCAGTATTAATGTGGGCGTAAAGAGGATAAGACTATTACAAGAAAGGAGAGAAATAAACTACAGTATAAAATCTAGTGACTTAATATGCACGAGCTTGATGAATGAGAAACTAATATTAAAAACTTTGGAGGAAAGAAAATATCACTAATCTTGGAGAAGACAGTGGATTTCATGTAGGTAGGCTCTAGTATTTACTACTGTTTTTCCTTTCTGGATAAGCCTCTTGTGATATCAGATGTTGATCCCCTCTGACCTTAAATAGCCTGCTCCAAGACTACCAGGTACCTACTGTCTGTGGCTATCTCCTTCAGTTGTTAATCTAGACACTGTGAACTCAACAGTCAGGTTTAAAGACCCATAGGGTGGAACAGAATCACTGCTGGTGTTGGAATTGTTGTTTATCCTCATGCTGTTGCTGCTCAGAGGGGAGTGGTCTGCTTGAGCAGGATAGCTGATGCCATATGGGGAATGACTCAGCACCAGGATCCTGGTGGTCACTCTCTTAGTTCTCTCCCGAAAGCTTTCATACCCAGTCTCTCCTCAGGCATCTCTATCCCACTCTACCCTCACCTTTACAGAATGATGGGTAAGTGACTGCAAATGAAAATTTGTGTATTGGCCCTTTAAACAACTCTTTGAGTTTCCAGCTTTCCATCTCTGGCAGAGAGCAACCCTGCAGCATTTTGCCACCTGTTATTATCTGTGTACTTTTTGGGCTCTGGTGCTCTAACCTGGGGATCCCAGTTAGAATTTAGACCCCACACTTCTCATTGGAATCCAAGCAGTTGCTTAATTATCCCTCCAGTGCTGCCACCTGTGGGTGCCCAGCCAGCCCTCTCTAGTCTCCACAGCACTCCTTACCTGTCAGTGCAAAAGATGATATTTCTGTCTGTCCAAGATTATAAGACTTCTCTCTTGCTTTTGTTCAGTTGTTTGTTCTGGATGATTTTTCCACAATTTATGTGTAAATACAGATTGGTCCTTTCAGGAGGATAGTGTGGCTTCCATTCACTCCTCTGCCATCTTGCCCCTCTCACCTTGAGTTCTTAATACATAAACATGCTTAGTTAGATATTTAAAATGAAGGACTTTTAAAACATCAAACCCATAACAGATAAGATTTGCTGTACTGCCAGTTCTGAATTATTTATGGAAAATATGTTATTCTGAAAGTTTAGCAAATAAATATTTCAACTGAAAATTAACTTACATTTTCCATGAAAGTTCTCAGATATGCTTATTTAACATTTTTATTTGTAGTCATAATGTGATTTTTATTAATTTTGGTGTTTTAGTGATACTTTAAGGGATTTATTTTTTTAAAGAAAATATGTATGCAATCCAATTAAAAAATGGGCAAACGATCTGAACAGACACTTCTCCAAGGGGGACATACAGAGGACCTATGAAAAAATGCAAAAATGCTCAATATCACTAGCCATTAGAAATATGCAAATTAAAACTACAATAAGATACCACTTCATACCTGTGAGAATGGCTATCATTAACAAATCAACAAACAACAAGTGCTGGTGAGGATGTGGAGAAAAGGGAACCCTAGTACACTGGTGTTGGGAATGCAGACTGGTGTAGCCACTGTGGAAAATAGTATGTAATTTCCTCAGAAATCTAAAGGTGCAACTGCCTTTTGACTCAGTGATTCCAGTTCTGGAATTATAACTTAGGAATCCTTAAACACCAATGCAAAAGAACCTATGCACCCCAATGATCATAGCAGCATTATTTACAAAGCAAGGGCTGGATACAGCCTAAGTGCCCATCAGTAAATGAGCAGACAAAAAACTGTGGTACATTTACACAATGTACTGTAAATACTTTGGAATTTATTATGGAATACCACACAGTGTAAAGAAAGAATGAGCTCCTACCCTTCGCAACAGTGTGGATGGAACTGAAGAGCATTTTGCTAAGTGAAATGAGTCAGGTGGTGAAACACAAATACCATATGATCTCACCTATAAGTGGAACATAATCAACAAAATAAGCAAATCAGCAAAATAGAACCAGAGACTTGGAAATAAGGAACAAAGTGACAGTAACAATAGGGGAGTGAGGGAGGGGTACAACAAGGTGTGGGGAACTCTATCCTGTGGAGCAAACCCAGCTGCAGCGGATGAAAATAAGTTGTCCTGGAAACAATCTGTTGTTCTGGTGGGAAAGGGTGTGGCAATTCCTTCTAGTGGAGAATGCCTCGAGCCCTTCTCCAAAATGGCTTTTATTGGGATCAGTATGTGTAGGCATATACAGCATATATGCATAGCTCATCAATCAATGTCCAAAGACTATAGTTATAAAAAACTGATATTATCTATAGATGACAACTGAAGAAACACAGAGATCTGCCTCAGGTCAGGGTCTGTTAGACTTGCTTGTGCCAGATGGTTGTTAAGGCATATTTCCTAAGTTAAGGAGTTTACTCCTTACGCTTTGAATTTAAACATCTGGTTTACACCGTCAGGGTTATAGCAAATCAAAGCAAGCTTCAAAGGTTACAATGTAATCTTCAGGCCTGATTTCCCATGGGAACCCTCTGTGTTAGTATCAGGTCATGCCTGCCACCAGCATTTCCACCTTTCTAGTCAAGACTTACAGGCAAGGCTTTGCTTGTGTGGGGCTACAGTCTCTGAAACCACACATAGTGGTCCCCAACAATGGGGGAAAGAAGAAGGAGCAAGTCAAGGAACATGACTAGAGGTCTCATGGGCATGACAATGGGGGTTATTGACTGTGGGAGTTAGGGGTGATGGGGGTTGGGGTGAGCCATGGGAAAAAAGGTGGGGCATCTATGACTGAACAGCAATAAATTTTTAAAAGGATTTAAAAGTGTATTCAAATATAATGAATTTACTAATTCTATTGTTTTTCCACTAATGTTTTTAAACTAATTTGTCTTAATAGAGTCTTACACAATACCCCTTAAATAAATGATATGGGGGGAGAGAATGGAATTGCCTAATTCCCCAAATACTAGTATGAAATTTACTTTATAACTAACAAAATTACCACCCTAAACTTGCAGAATATTTCCAAAACTAAATTATGAATTAAAATTTTAGTTGCATAGACTTAATATACATGATTAAGTTTGAAGGACTCTGGCACCTGGAGGAAGAAATGAGGAAGTAGAAGAATAAACAAGCAGAAAATTTCATGTAGATGGAGCCATTTGAGTTAAGACTCAAAGGCTTAATTTGCTTTTTTCTAGCTATCAAGTGTACTGCATAAAATAAAATTTTATTAAGTAGACTAACAAAGGGTTACAAATTGTTGCATTGTAAATGCATTATAAATAACATGATTCACTTATTTTCAGACAGTACTAAATATAGATTGGAAGTGATATAAATATTTAAACCTTTTCAAAGTACTACCTATTACTTAAATGAAAATAAAAGTATGGTAAGTGGGAATAAGAATAGATTACCTATGAAGAATCAGTATTTTGTAATATCAAAAATAAATAATTTTATTTATAATCCTTAATGATAAACATTTATGATCCTATTCCTTAATGATCACAACAAAATATGTTTTTCAGAGGCTTTTTGAATCAGAGAAGTGTACCTACAACACATTCTATCTAACAATTTAAACTGGTGATAAATCTGGAAATAGAAATGAATAAAGATATTTTCTGAATGAAAATTTTTTTCAGTCATTAGTATTTATTGATATTGTGTTCAATAAAAGATACAATTACTTCAGCTACTTTTTCAGAGCTGTTTTGAAGGAAAACTTCTCAAAGTAATGGCTTGCCTGGCTTACACATGAGGTAACTTTTTATAATGCACATTCAATGCATATGCTTATAGTTTCAAATATTAGCCTAAACAGCCTTCACTTTACCTACTTCAGATAGAATTTTGCAAGAAATAAGCACAGACAGCACAAGCAGACAATAAAGCCTCTTTCTTTTTCTTCATTTATGGGAACTTGAACTTCTGGGACTGCCGGAGCCATAGATTTTTCAAAGTATGTGCTTCAGTTTGAAGTCACGTGATATTACTTTTCTCTCAAATTACCAGACAGCCAGAAAGAACATCACTAGTTCCAAATTTCAAATTCTGCCCATGTTGTAAGTTATACAAGAGCACCTTACTTTACTTTCTTTTTTTTTAATATTATCTCTATGAGGAAGGACAACTGATTATCACAGCCACATTGTCAGTATATGGATTGCCTCCCACGCAAAGGCCTCTTCTGTCCTTCATGGGAGGTGGCACTTTTTAATACAACCAACAACAAGTGTGTGATAAAGAATTTAAAGGGAGAGCACAAAAAGTCAGAGATGATATTTGAATCGACTTGAGCAAGTTGTTCTTTCTTGAATCTCTTTTATTGTTTTTCACATTTCCTGAACTAGCATTAGTACATATAAGTAATAGTAACCACTGTCATTTATTGAGAACTTGATACTTGTGCCAAGTCCCCATGTGGGGCACATTTGTTTGTTTATTCAATAAGTACTTATTGAATACCCACCATATATCCAGTAGTACAGAAGGAATTAGGAAAAAGGAGTTGATCACTGATCTATGAGAACTTCTAATAGAATATTAAGAGATGTTCTATGTCCAAGGCCATATAAAGATATGCAATGAGAATTATAAAATCATAGACTCATCTGAGGCAACTCTTTCTGGAGAAGTTTAGGATTGAGCTATGTGTTAAAGGATAACTTTAGAAGATTTGCATCTAACATGAAGAGAAATGACAATGTAATCTAAGCAACTGTGTGAACAAATGTATTGATGGGGAAATATTGGTGTTTAAGAAACCACAGAGAATTTGACATTGGGAACATTGGGACTGGCAAAGTTAAGGTTAGGAAGATATGTAGAGTTAAAATTGTGAGAGAACTGGGATGATATGTTAAGGTATTTAAACCTTATCCTGAAGGTTTGGGAAGCTAATCAAAAGTTCGAAGTTTCTGCATAGTTCATAGGGTAGAGTTTGTATCTGTGGGAACGTGATTGCTAAGGCTGCCAAAACAAATTACCATAGGTGGGGGACCTTTAACAGTAAGACATTAATTTTGTCACAGTTCTGGAGGCTGGGAAATCCAAGATCAAGGTGCTGGCATGGCAGGTTCATTTTCTGGCCTCTTTGCTTGACTTTCAGGCAGCCACCATCTAGCTATGTGCTCATAAGACCTTGTCTTTGTTCTTGAGATCGGGGAGAAAAAGTTCTCCAGTGTTTCTTTTTCTTTTTTTTTTTTTTTTAGATTTTATTTATTTATTTTCAGAGAGTGGGGAAGGGAAGGATAAAGAAGGGGAGAGAAACATAAATGTGCGGTTGTTTCTCCTGCACTCCCTACAGGGGACCTGGCCTGCAACCCAGGCATGTGCCCTAGACTGGGAATCCAACCAGCAACCCTTTGGTTCACAGGCCTTCACTCAATCCACTGAGCTACACCAACCAGAACTGATATCTCTTCTTATAAGGAACCTAATCCTATCATGGGGCCCCACACCGTGAGCTCATCCAATTTTAACTGTCTCCCAAAGGCCCTATCTTCAAATATCGTAGCATTTGGGGTTAGGGCTTCAACACACACCTTCATAACAGGAGAGAAAAAGGCTATTGTCATAATAAAGGGGAGTAATAATGAAGCCTTGAACTGGAACTGATAAGATTCATGGAAAGAACAAATAGAAGTTATAAGGTGAAATCAATGGGTTTTGGTGATTAATTGATGGGAACTGAGAGAGAAAAAGCAATCCATTTTTATTCCCATCTTCATTGCATTCATCAACTGCAGGCTAGTAAGAGTGGCTGCTGCACTGGTCTTGGTCCTGGTTTCTTCCCTGAACTTTACCCAGCCCTCCCCACACGACCCTCCCCTGCACCGCTACCCATACTGGTGCTGCAGGATTCTTTCCCACACAGGGTGTATGCATATCTTTGTGGAGAAAACCAGTAAGTACACAAACAAATACAGCCCTACATACTCAGTCCTGAATCACAGAAAGTCAGGAATGAAGTGCAGTCAGTACTGCTGAAATACAGCATATACTTTTCCCAAATCACTGCCCTGTGCAAAAATGTGCAATAGAAAACAAAAAACATGGCCCTAATGAGAAATTCAGGGCTTAGAACACAGCATTCAAATATTTCATTAATGACATGTTTTTTAAAAAGTGATAAGAACCTAATGAAAAATAAGAATGATAGTATTGTCCTTCAGCACAGGGCACAAACACCTGAAGCTAGACATGAGCCTAAAAGGAGCAATATTTTTATTTACAAAATATACAGTTTCACAGATACACAGCTTGGCTGCTTTCATAAAGGAACTTTATAATTGCACAGAACCATGTACACCATGTTAAGTGTGTGGTATGGCCGAAGCCAAAGGGAGGGGCCTACTTTTAGGGTGATGTCCTTCTCTACCTGATTTCATCAGCCACCAACAAGGATCCCCTACATGGACCTAATTTCCATAACACTGATTGCTGCTGCCAGCTCAATCAACACAAAACCAAGGCATTTCTCCTTAGACACCACCCACCAGGGACAGACCTGTTAAAAGAACAAAAAGGAAATGAAGAAACAGAAATTGAGATTAATATCTAAAGCTTTCCAGGAGTCACCAGGCATTTATTTATACATAACATATGTATATTAGTATAGAATATGCATTATATATAATGCATATAACATATAATTATAAATAATGTATATATTATACATTATATGTGTGTATAATATACATGATATATAATGTATATACTATATAATTATAGATGATATATACATTATAGAATACATATTATATGTAATTAATATATGATGTGTATTATATATACATATATATACACACACACACACACACATTATACAGATATGTAGTTAGGAAATGCATAAATAATGCAACAGGGAATTGTTACCACAAATCTTCAATTTGCTCCTGGAGTTAGAAGGATTGCAGTTGTGAGTGGTGAGTGATTGAGAGGGGAAGAAGGGATGGGGAGCTCAGCACAGGAACTGGAGGAGCATGTCTGGGTTTTATGGATGAGTGGTGTTTTCCTGCCTGCCTCTTGTTCAGTAGGTGCCCTTCTTTGCATTCACCTAAGGTTTCTCATGGGGGAAATCACACATAAACAACCTCAGACTGGTCATTTATATCAATCACATTGGAACAAATTCATGGTTTCAAAGCAAGTAATATAGCAGAACGGAATATAATTGTGCCCAGAGCAGTTAGAAAAAGCATCACAAAGGCAGGACATGACTGAGTTTTGAAGCATGTGCTAGCAGAGAAAAGGGAGGGAACTAGGCATGAAGAGAATAGCATGTCTGTCCAGTTGTGTGTAGACATGTGTGATTTTTCATATTAATTCATTATATTGTTTTTCTTTTCTGAAAATTATTTTTTCTTAGTAGTTGCCCTAATTTGTTCCTTTTTCCAACACTTGATTCTTCATTTTTCATAATTTTGGGGTAAATTATTTTCCTTTTATTTTTGTGTAATTCACCAGTGCAACATTGCAAATGCATTCATTCCTAACAACTGAATTGGTGTGCCTGGATGTAAAATATTACAAACAGTCCTACCAGGTCCAAAAATAAGGAAATGGCATTCATATACTGGAAATGACTAAAATGGCAACTTTAAGAATTCTGATTAATAGATAATCTGTTTTCATTTTATCCATGTTCTGGAATATTACAAACTGAAGGCAAAAATTAATGTTAGAATTTTCAATTTTACAAAAGAAATATTGCTCTTGGGGGTTTAATTTAACTTAGTCTATTGTAAATTAATAAAATGTGTTCTTATATTACATGAATGCATTAAATCAATTAACAATCATTTATTAAATGTCTGCCACAATATGATCTTTGAGACTGTAATTCTCTTTTATTTCAGTTCATACATTACTATTTCTAATGCAGCTTTCTGTGCTGAGTATGGTGGGTATGTACTCAGAAGTGTTCTGATGAACGCACCCTGATGTGAAAAATACTTTAATGTAAAACAGTATTATTTTATTTACTCAAATGATTGTGTTCATTGATTTCCTGATAGACATGGTCTTTTTGTTTCACATGAATAATCAAAATTTTTTAGAGTGTAATCCTTTGAAAACACTGTAAGCTAAGTCTTCCATAACTTACTTCTTCATAGTGATGAATATCTTCAATGGATGGAGCAGTCACCAGAGATACCAAGTACTGTAATAATGAAAATATGCATTGCATGGTCAGGAAAACTACTGTGCCTTTTCAAACTCCATGTCATACATGGTGTCCTGTAGAGTCTATGATGTGTTCTACAGTGGTGTTCTAGCTGCCTCCTTTTATTTTCTAAAATATTTTGTACTATGTTATTGTTCTTCAATAATGAATATGTTATTCATTAATTCTCTAGCTACATCTCAAAGAAACTTATTTTTTTTAAATATTTTATTGTTTATGCTATTACAATTGTCCCAGTTTCACACCTTTGCCCCTCTCCTCCCAGCCTACACCCCCACTTTTATAGTCAATCCCCACACTGTTGTCCATGTCCCTGGGTCCTTCATTTACGTTCTTTGACTAGTTCCTTTGCCTTCTTTCAACCAGTCCCTGCCTCCCTCCTCCCCTATCATAGCTATTAGTCTGTTCAATGATTCTATTCTTCTGGTTCTATTTTTTTCCTTAGTTTATTTTGTTCATTAGATTCTTCTTATAAGTGAGATCATATGGTATTTGTCTTTCACCAACTGGCTTATTTCACTTAGCATAATAGTCTCCAGTTCTATCCATGATGTGGCAAAAGATAAGAATTCCTTCTTTCTCTCTGCTGCTTAGTATTCCATTGTGAAGATGTAACTTTTTTTTTAATCCACTAATCTAATAATGAGCACTTAGGTTGTTTCCAAATCCTGGCTACTGTAAGTAGCACTGCCATTAACATGGAGGTGCAAAAATTTTTTGAATTTGTGTTTGGGATTCTTCAGGTATATTACTAGCAGTGAAATCACTGAGTCAAAAGGCAGTTCCATTTTTATTTTTTTGAGGAAATTCCACACTGTTTTCCATGGTGGTTTCACTAGTCTGCATTCCCACCAACAGTGCATCTAGGGTTCCCTTTTCTCCACATCCTCTCCAGGACTCATTCTCCAAGGAGGACACGGCCCATAGACATATGAAAATATGCTCAACATCACTAGCCATCAGAGAGATGCAAATTAAAACCACAATGAGATATCACCTCACACCTGCCAAAATGGCTATCATTAAAAAATTGAGGATAATTGATTTACAGGAATCTCTAAGATAATTATTATCCTCCAAGGATTATTGTATAGACCTTTGGTTCTTCAATTCATTCTCCCACTTATCCTCTTGCTTATTTCACATATCTCACTTTGCTCATTTTGGGTACTTTACATATGGGAACAATATGAGAGAGATATTAAATTCTTATCAGTTAATCTTACTACTCTTTATCAGGACACATCAAAGAAAAAGGATTAAAATGAATAAATGAGAACTAGAAGTATTCCATTCATTCATTTACTCAGCCCTTCCCTTCAAAAGCCATTGATTAACTTAGCTACTTCCCTATTCCTCCTACGTTTTCTCTCTAACTTTAGAATGAATATTTGTGAAATAAAACAATGCTGGATAAAGCTTACCTTCATGTTTCAAATAATATGACATGTTTCATAGTATAGAATTTATGTGGAAGAGACCTTGAAATGTATAAAGAAAGTCAAATATGTGTCCAAGGATAAGATGCAAGTAAAGTAAATCAGAAATTACTAATGTAAAAGAACAATAATATATATTTTATAAAGGAGAAGATGGAATCAGTGTTGAAGTTTTACAGCCAAATATTAAATGACTAAAACAAATCTAGGAAAATGAGAGGAAGTGTGGATGGTAAAAGACTCAGTTTTTAGAGATAGCATCTGTTATTTCAGATATTTTTATGAATTTACCAGTGGAGCAAAGGCAGACAAAGGTGAATCTACGGGTGAGAAAAAAAAGATAGAACTGCTTTAAAATGGTGTGATTGCCAAAATTCTTATTCTTATAAAAATGATCTTGGATGTTAAACGAAAAAGCTGTCCAGCATCTGTAAGCATTTTATAGTTAGAACATTCTTTTTTTTTTTTTTACTTTATTGTTGTTCAGTTACAGTTATCTGCATACTCTCCCCTCCCCTCCCCCTCCATTCCCACCTCCCTTCCCTGCCTCCCTCCCAACCCTTGGTTCTGTCCATGTGTCCTCTATAGTGGTTCCTGAAAATCTTCTCCCCATTGTCCCCTCCCCCCTCCCCCCTAGCTATTGTTAGATTGTTCTTAATTTCAATGTCTCTGGTTAAGTTTTGCTTGCTTTTTGCTTTTGTTGATTATGTTAGAACATTCTTAACAACACGGGAAAACCACTGTGTGGAGAATTTCCACATGGCTGGTATTTTTTAAATCTCAAAGTTGAAATTACTTTCTTCAGTGTTATTGGAGTGTATTCTTTGTAGAATTCCATGTATTCTATTCAGTTTGTATTCTTTGTCAAGATAACTTTATAAAAGATCTGGAAATGATAAATGTTCTGTGGTGAGCTGTTGCCCTTGAAGGAAAACCAAAGGGACTGTGGTTTCTGCCCCAGATAAAGTATTGTATTCTGATTCCAAGCAGGTTTATCTCTCTCCACGTAGCTCTCTTGAGATCTGATCTGGGGCAGTCTAACCATCTCTGCCTACATGAAAGTATAGATTATGTTTTGGCTTTCTGAATCTCTTTGCCGGAGCAAAATTAAATTCTATATTTTAGTGAGAACAGTTGATATTCATTCCTAAATTGAAGTGACAGTGAATTGAGAAAGGCAATAATAAGATTCAAAAGTGAAGAGTAAGACCTCTAAATTATTATCTGATTATATCCCTAAGGAATTGAACTCAGCTCCATTTAATTTAAGGAAGATTAGGAGCACACCTTCTGAGCTACAGATACTGGCAGTCTTAGTCCCTCATAGACTGGTGGGGAGATGGGAGGACTATCACAGAGGGATGAAAGCCCAAGTGCTGTGAAAACCACAGAGTGGGTGGCTCTAACTCTCCTGGAGAAAAAGCCAGGAGGGTGATACACAAAAAGAAAGCACAGGCATAGCAGAGATGCTAATACCAGTGCAGTAGGAAAGTAATGACTGAGTTCTGTCATGTGCATAGATGCAGACACCTAAATAGAGAAATATTAGCAAATTAAGTGCAGAGAGCCATAAAAAGGATGATGTAACAGGATAGCATTGGATTTCTTCTAGAAATGATGATCTGGTGTAACATTGAAAAATCAACCAAAACATTTTAGAATAACTAAGAAAAAACTGTAGACATCAGTAGATGCAGAAAACTATATGACCAAATTCAAGATTTCATCATGTTACAAACTCTTAGACATAGAAGGGAATGTCTTTACTGTAACAAGGGGTCTCTGAAAATAAAATAAATTCATTCAAGAAATAAGTTCTACTTAGTAGTAAATTATTGAAAATTTTGCCTTGAAATCAAGAGAGAGAAAAGGATGCCTAGTCTACTCATATCCATCATTACATCGGATGTCACAGACACTGCAGAAGTAATAAAAACTTTCTCTATTAACAGATGATTTGACAGATGTATGGGAACTCTAAAACAATATAGACTGATTTAATATATTAGAATTAGTTTAGCAATTCTAAAAGGTCAATATGCAAAGTCAAACTTTTTCTATATACCATCAAAATTAGTAAAAATGTAGAACATGAAATTTTAAAGGCATATTATTTAACATTGCTTTCAAAAGTTTCAATATTTCAGAATAAATCTAGCTGAAGATGTGAGCAGCCTCTACAATGAAACCTGCAGAACTTGTTCATAGACTTGAAGACCTACTATTACATAATTTCCACTAAATTGATCTATAGATTCATTGCAATCCTACTAAGAATACAAAACCACTGTTGAAACAAAAAAAATGTAGTAGACTTACACCACTAGATATCAAGACTTATTGTTATACAAAGTTACAGTAATTTGGCAAAGTGTGTGGTCATGTAGTACAGATATACCAACAGACAAATGGAACTCAGTATGGGATTCAGAAATATTGGGTTGGCCAAAAAGTCTGTTTAGTTTTTTTCTGTAAAAGACAGATTTTTTATTTTCACCAATAATTTTATTGATTTGGATATTTTGAGCATGTTGGCTACCTCCTGCTTGGTATAATGTTGATTGTTCTCAGTTAATGTCTTATTTGATCTCTATAAACTTCAACTGGTCTATCCAACTGTGGAGAATTGTCCAGCAAGAAATCTCCAGCATGAAACTTCACAAACCACTTTTAATACTTTCAAGAAGTCATAGCACCTTCTCCATACACTGAACAAATCTTTTCTTAGTGTTTCAGTTGCATTTTTTAACTTTCTTAAAGTAGTAAAGCATAATATGATGAAAATGTTGTGTATTTTCTTCCATCTTCAATGTTAAATTGACAACACAAAAATTCACCAAATTTAAAAAAAAAAAATTTTTAAAGATTTTATTTATTTATTTTTTTTAGAGAGAGGAGAAGGGAGGGAGACAGAGAGGGAGAGAAACAGCAATGTATGGTTGCCCCCCACGTGGCCCTCACAGGGGACCTGGCCCGCAACCCAGGCATGTGCCCTGACTGGGAATCGAACCGGGACCGTCTGGTTCCCAGCCCGCGCTCAATCCACTGAGCTACACCAGCCAGGCCAAATTTTTTTAAAAATTTAAATTTTTAAAAATATTTAATTTTAATTTTTTAGTTTTTTTGTTTCATACATTTATTGTTGTTCAATTACAGTTATCTGCATTTTCTCCCCCCACTCCCCGCCCACCCCACCCAAAACCAATTCCCTCCCTTACTTCCACCCTTCCCCTTGATTTTGTTTATGTGTCCTTTATAATAGTTCCTCAAAACCCTTCTCCCCACAGTCCCCTCCCCTCTCCTCTCTTGCTATTGTTAGATTGTTCTTAATTTCAATGTCTCTGGTTATATTTTGTTTGATTTTTTCTTTTATTGCTTATGTTCCAGTTAAAGGTGAGATTATATGGTATTTGTCCCTCACCACCTGGCTTATTTCACTTAGCATAATGCTCTCCAGTTCCATCCAGGCTGCCACAAAGGGTAGGAGCTCCTTCTTTCTCTCTGCTGCATAGAATTCCATTGTGTAAATGTACCATAGTTTCTTGATCCACTCATTTGCTGATGGGCACTTGGGTTTCTTCCAGCACTTGGCTATTGTAAATTGTGCTGCTATGAACATTGGGGTGCATATGTTATTTTGGATTGGTGTTTCAGGGCTCTTAGGGTATAATCCCAGCAGTGGACATACAGAGGACCGAGAGACATATGAAAAGATGCTCAGCATCACTAGCCATCACAGAGATGTAAATTAAAACCACAATGAGATACTACCTCACACTGGTCAGAATGACCATCATAAACAAATCAACAAACAAGTATTGGAGAGGATGCAGAGAAAAGTGGACCCTAGTGCCCCATTGGCGGGAATGCAGGCTGGTGCAGCCACTGTGGAAAACACTATGAAATTTCCTCAGAAAACTAAAAATTCACCAATTTT
>PVJI01021956.1:0-26127 GCA_004026765.1 Micronycteris hirsuta
GTGAACAGGGGCCAGCTATCTAGTGACATAGGGACTCCCCTGACTCAGTGAGACCCTTCCTCATGGGGACAGCTAAGGCCCAGGTAAAACAATGCCTTAGTGGCTTCAATAACAATAGCCACTATATAATAGTGGTAAAACAATAGCTCAGTGGCTTCACAGAACCTGGAGGAGCCGTAGCAAGGGACAGTTGAGTGAACTCACATCTTACCCCAAAGAAATTACCTACCCAGATACTTTTTGGTAAATTGTGTCTACATATTGTTACATTCAAGGTGAGCTTTGGGCTATAAATTTGCACAATGTTGGCCTTTATCAGTTCACACTCATGAAATTTATCAGTTGGTAAATAATCATGACCTTGTGTTCGCTGAGTGCTCCTTGCTAGAATTGTCACTCCGATCCTTCTGGGCTCCTCAGATCTCCTCCGAGACCCAGGCACGAAGGCTAATGCCTGTCCCTGTACTGCAAAGGGCAGAGCCTGTTCTCTTTGTCGGTGCCCAAGCTGCAGCGGTTTTAAATATCTCATTATTATTTTAGAACACTTGAACCAGAATGCCAGGCCTTCATAAACAGCAGTTTGGTTCAATAGTGGAATATTGTATTCTTACTGCTTTCCTCCTGACAGCCATGGGCTAGAGGGGAGCCCGAGGTAAGTGGGAACAAACGGCTCGAGAAATGCAACACAGATTTTACAAAAAGCTAGAAATCCTTTGTTCCAGTCCTGATATATACTGGGTGTCCTAAAGCACATTTCCTAGGTTTTACCTTACATTTTTCTATTACTGGAAAATTTTGACCGTCTAATTTTAAAACATAGATTTTTTTTTTCTTCTGCAAATATTCAGGCCCCACACGTATGACCTGTGGTAGCTGTGAAGCAGCGGGAACATTCCCCATGTTCGGTGACCTAAGTCACACTTCAAGCGGTGCAGTGGTCTCTTGTTAGTACAATAAAACATATATGAGTCGTGACTAGCTGCAGAGTCAGGAGTGGGTATTTTAGTGTTTTAATAATCTGGCTCCATTAATTTTGGTCTGCTGTACACGTTTCTATTTTTGTCTCCAGTGAGAACCACCAAGAAAGGTGTCAACCATATTTCTGCAGATGCTTTTGTAAAACTGTCATTTGCAAAATTAAATGTCCAAGACAGTGATCGCACTTTTACAGTCATACAGGCCTGTCATGTGCTTTCCCACAAGTGACCACGCAGGAGCCTGGGCAGAGAGCAAGGATGAAGCAGGCAATGAAAGAGAAAGGAATGAGGAGACAGAGCTTGGCTTTCACAGACAAGCCTTTTCTCTATCTGCCCCCTCCTCTTGCAGCCAATGGGGCAGCAGCGGCAGCCTCTGACCTCAGCCGCTGTGGTTTTCCCGGGAAGGAGAAGCCACATTAGCAGACAGAGAGGAGCAGGACCAAACAGACATAGAGAACACTCCTCATTCTGATCAATAGCAAGATCACATATTGCAGTTTGGAGATTGTTAGCAGTTAAATTGTGTTCCCCGAAGTCCTAGGTTGAAATCGCATCCCCCAGTGCCTGAGAATGTGACCTTATTCGGAAGTAGGGTCACTGCAGATGTAATCAGTTAGTAAAGGTGAGGTCATACTGGGGGAAGGTGGGCCTTTCATCTAATATGACTGGTCACTTTATAGGAAGGGGAAATTTGGACTGACACACAGGGGAACACACCCTGTGACAGTAGAGGCAGAGACTGGAGTGATGTATCCGCAGGCCAAGGAACACCAAAGATTGCAGCCAACCACTTAAGAAGAGGCAAGGAAGGATTCCGCCTACGGGTTTCAGAGGGGGCATGGCCCTGCCTACGCCTTGATTTCAGACTTCTGACCTCCGGATATATGAGAGAACACATTTCTGTTGTTCTAAGTCACCGACTTTGTTTCAGCAGCCCTAGAACACCAACAGAGAGACCATACCGTTAGTGCTGTGGCATGAGGCAGAATTTCCAATTCAAGGGCCTGTTACATCTTACAGTTACCTCTGGATTTGGGGGAATAAAATCTGTTGGCTTACTTTGATGTTTTTTCCTGCCTGTAGAATTTACATCAGAGGGGCGTGGAAGCTCAGAGATTAAAGATAGAAACCTTAGGATCATTCTTGGGTTCAGTTGCTTAGGGGCTGTGTAGTCTTAGGACTGTTACTTAATCTCTTTACTTTTCAGGTTCCTTATCTGTAAAATGGGAATAATAATAGTGTCTGTCTCATGGAAGTAGATACAATTCATAAAGATTGAGTGAAGTAAAAAATTAATCTATGTGTATTCAACAACTCTTTGCTGAGTTCATGGGGTATGCTGCATTTACAGTCAAGTAGGAAAATATATACAAGAAAAAAAGACAAGATAATTACAAACTCTGACAAAAACTCAGGGAGAAACCAGGGGGTCTTGAGAGAGGGAATTGAAATGGGGATACCCATTTTAAATAAGAAATTCAAAGACTCAAAATTCAAATTTCAAATTTCAGAAATTTGAACCTGCAACCTTGGCATATTGGGCTACCTGGCTAGGGCACTGTTTGAGTCTCTTAATCATGCCTAAGGGAAGCTTAGTAATTCCAGTCAGTGGGCTGTAGCCCAGGACTCATGCAGCTATGGCTCCTTCTGCAAGATCTGTCCTGAAGGTATCCAGCCATGTGAAAAACAGAGACATTTATTGAAGAAGACACAAGATACAAGAAACATTGTGCATAGGACAATGACACCTCAGTCCCCTTCAAAGTAGGCACCTTGGGACCTCACATGGTTCTCCCAATTGCTATCAGCTGCCCTGTCATATTTTCCTGAATCTCATCAACGATCTGAAATCTCTTCCCTTTCAAAGGTGATTTTAGTTTTGGGAAAAGCCAGAAGTCACAGGGTGCCAAATCTTGGCTATAGGGTGGCTGAGTCACCTGGGTGATTTGATATTTCACCAAAAAACTACACCAGACATGGTACATGAGCAGGTGCATTGTCGTGATGAAGCTGCCAGTCACCAGTTGCCCATAGCTGTGGCCTTCTGAATCATCCAAATAGTTTCCATGGAGGAATGTTCAAGCTTAACACAAAATTTGATGCAGATTTGTTGCTCTACTTGCTCAGTCATTTTAAATGTGACGGCCACACAGTACATGTGCTCATTCAATGGTGTCTACCACCCCCCACTGACTAGTACAGTGAAGTCATCATTGTTCACTCATGAGTATTCCAGTTCACTCTCCTTAGATTCCAGGTTAAATCATGTTGTGCAAACCTATATTAACCATGGCTGGACTTTTTCTGGACAGACCTTGTATCTAAAAGAGTTTTAAAGAATCCCTAGAGCTCAAAGAAAAGAATCAAAGCTCAGTGTTTATAATTTTTCTCAATATTTAGTTGGTAGATTTTTAATTTTCATGTGACCAACATGTCCCTTAATATTATCTCTTGGTTGGCCTTTGGATATACCTTGATTTTTGTTGAGGGCATCGAACTTTGAAATTCTTTTTTTTCTTTTCTTTTCTCTCTCTCTCTCCCCCCCTCTTTTTTTTTATTATTGTTCAAGTACAGTTGTTTCCATTCTCCCTCTTCACTCCCCCCACCACAGCCGTCCCCACCTCTCACTCTCAATCCTACCCTCCCCTTGGCCCTGCCCACATGTCCCCCATACATGCTCCTTGACAAAGGAGGCAGGAACCACACACCAGTAATCAGTGTTTAATAATGAGGCCATCGCATCCATATTCTATTTTTTTTCAGGGATGTTATTTATTACCTGTATGTAAAAAAAAATGTTGATTTGAGAGAGAAAGAAACATTAGGTTGTTGCTCCAGTTCTTTATGCATTCATTGGTTGATTCTTGTATGTGCCCTGACCGAGGATCAAACCCACAATCTTGGTGTATCAGGATGATGCTCTAACCAACTGAGCTACCTGGCCAGGGCCCATTATCTATAGTTTGATGACAGTTAGAAACTTGGCCATTTTTATGAGTTGTTTAGAACCTGCAGAATCTCTAGTCCAGGGAATTACTTGAGGCTAGAGAATACACCCAGTTCTTATCCCATGGGCCTCCTTGTTCGCCTCTTGGTCTACCCTGCCAAGGACGAATTTCTAGAGAGCTTACTCCATGCTGGCGACGAGAAGTGCCTGTTCACATATTCACCCCTACTCCCCTTCAACTGCCCTCACAGAGTGGTCCTTCTATTTAAGGGTCTCGTAGGCAGGAGCTATAGAGGATTATAATTGCAGAGTCCACCTCCAGAGGGTAAATAAACCTTTTCCAAGGGCTGGGGGCAAGATGAACTCTGCCTTTCTCTAGGAAAGCAGGTAAAAGTGTTATATGGGAGGAGGGAATCAGGGAAGTGCATGACCCACTGAATGGAGTGGCCTGTGTCCTGGGAGATTGCCTGGGGATGTATTTTGCAGAAATCATCTGGCCCAATCCCCAGGTACCTGCTGATTCAGGGCAACTTGCCATTAGTTAATATTTCAGTGTCCTTTGGGTACTGTTCCCCTGTACCTCTAGAAACACTTGCTTGGGGATAAGCTGCTAGAACTCAGGGCTCCAGGAGAGAATAAGAAACGCATGTGCACGCGAATTGCCAAAAACGATTTCTTTGCAGCTGCAGTACAGAAACAGATATCAACACATTGAAGCCATGCAGGAGGGGGTAGAATTCCACCCAGAATGCAACTTTGTTTGCCAAGTTTCTTGCTAGTCTTTCCTATACAGGGGGTAGGAAGCATTCCCAGAAAGAGAATGCCGAATGAAGTTATAACAAACTAAAAAAGGCAATTCGCGAGGGAGCAAGATCTTCAACAAATGAAAAAGTGTAAATGGTAACATTCCAGCAAATTAGCTCCTAAAGAAGCCCTGAGGCAGAACTGTAAGCCATTATAATTAAGGATTAGGAAAATATCAGTATTTAATTAGAGCCTCCTTTCTTGGTGAAATGCTGTTGTTTTGCTGTAACTTCAGGTGTAAACAACTGAACACACCCATTTCAAGAATGTGTTTTGTTGCAAGCCTAGAATCTGTGCTAATGTTAATTTGCTTATCGTGGCTTCCTCGACTGTTTTTACTTTTTGGTTTGTTTCTTATCAGAGCTGAATTTTAAGAGCAATTTTATCTTTAGTTCCCCAAAGCAGCCATCTCCAGTTCTCAGGCTGTTATAGATACTTATTCACAAACATTCAGTCACATCCTAATAATTCAGTCCAACTCCATAAACCTATCAACTTCCCCATAATCCAATAAGCACAGTCCCTCTAATATTTAGTGCATATGGTAGCTGCTGTTTTAGGCAAGGAGTTTTAAAATCCATTCCCAGTGTAATCAAATATATTGACAATCGCAAAAACGTTTCGGCTTTTTCCCTTAACAATAGCAGGCGTTTTAGAAATCGGTTTGTACCACTTGAAATGATGATTTCAAAAACCAAAACACAGCAGTCACATAAGGAGTACCTAGTGCCTGGCTCGCGAGTGGCCTTAGCCCTCTCTTTTGTACCCGTAATTCCTGACAACAGATAAACCTTTATTCCTTTGCCTAACAGGGATGCACGTAACTCAAAATGTTTTCCAGCCGTGATGGAGAAGATCAGGCATTATCAAGACTAACACTACAATTTAACGCTTCAGAGGAGCAGTGTATATCATTACTCCCTCCGTAGCCAAGCACACTAATTAATATTTATTGCTCCTGTCAAGCCAGTAGCCACGGCCAATCCATTCCTGTGGCAGTTCAATGGGAGACTGGACACCATATATCTCCTCGGCAGACATGTTTGGGTCATCAGCAAAGACAGGAGCCCCATTCCCCAGCGAGACATCGTAAACTCTCTCCATTCTCTTGCAAAATTAAACCATTAATTTATTCGTGTTAATTTTTATCCTTGTTGGGGATTGCTGTAAAATAATGAGTGAGGGGAGGGCGGAGAAAGGATAAGAAACAGCTGCATGTTCAGGATCAGCTGCCTAACATATTTATTAGAACAAGGGCTTTTGGAACCGATGACCTTTGTTTTTTTGTCAGATGTCCCTTAAAGGTTACAGACATGTGAGGAAAAAGATGGTTATAAATCCTCATGAAGTTTAATCAAAAGTGGCGGACCACCCAGCAGTAAACAAGTTATTAAAACTATTTGGTGTAAAACTTTGCTCAGCCCTGTCAACAGAAGTCCATCCTCAACAGGTCGCTGGCAGTGGAATTAATTAAGTGAGGGTGAAATAATAAATTAATTCTGGTATCACACCTACAGCAAGGAATTTGGCACCCAGAGCAGGGAAGTTTCTACTGAGGCTGTGAATCATTCTATAGCGCATCTGAGTAAACCCAGCACGCTGTGGAACGGAGTTTACTCAAAAATTTAATTAGGAGAACATGGAAACCGCACTGGAGAAAAGTAGGGCACCGAATGCTGCTTTATTTATTTTATTTTACCCTTTTGCTAATTCTACCAGGAGCACCTGTGTCGTTAGAAACCACATGACCCAAGCTGCTAAGCTTTTTTGATTAACAGGAGGAATACCTGTGAACTTTTCACTGAAGATTATCTAGGCCATTATATTTTTCCTTTGAAATAACCGCTCTTCCCTTGAGGATGATAATATTCATGATGATAATGACAAAGCAACAATAGCAATAATGATAAAAGAGCCAGCATATATTGGGTCAGTACGATGCCCGGGGTACTAAGTGCTTTACATACATTATCTCATTTAATTCTTACACCCCTTTGAGGTAGGAATTATTAGTTGCATTAAACAGGTGAGGAATTGAGGTGTAGAGTTCTGTCACCAAGGTTACTCAGGCACAGTCTGTTATACTCCAAAGCCGTTCTCCTGCCTATTCCCCTTTCTAGAGGATGCTCTTTGGAGGGCGATGGGGATGCTGTGCAGAAGAAGTAATTTATATGAAACAGAACCTCTACAGTCACCTCAGTGCCCGACCCTGGCTCCTGCTGGGCTCATGTTTCACCTTGGCAGTGGTCTTCAAGTCCTGATCTCTGACCTCTACCTCCTTTCTCTTTTGATGTTCCGCATCTTCTCTCCAGGGCCCTTGATGCCTCCAGATTGTCTTCACCGTAATTCAGTCATCCTAAGGTGATGCCATTGGAGCCTTCCATTCTTTTATTCCATTTCTCTCTCACTCAGGGCTGGGCACATATATCAAGCGGTGTCTGCAACACTGTTGATTATCCTTTTCACAGGGGTTACTGCACCACCAATAACCATAACCACCTTACGGCGTGCATGAGGGCTTACTTCTGCTATACACTTTCCAAAGCAATTTAGTGATTTAAAAACATTTTTGGGGGAGCGGAATCCACGATGACTTTTACAATTGATAATACGCTAGTATGCAGGGAGGTTCTTAAACCTGGGTCAATGCTGGGAAGATTGGACAGGGTGGCAGTTCAGGTCACCATGCTTTAGAATTAGACAGAACTTTCCCCTCACTGGGCTGGCCAGCCACCTAATGCCTCAGCCTCTGTCTCCTTATTGTAAGATGAGGATATTTATTACCCCATTCACAGTATTGCCATAAAGATGAAATGAGACGGCATAGGTAAAACACTCCGCAAGTGTAAGCACTCATTGTTATTAGACGTCATGCATGTGGTTTTCGAAGGGTGGTCCCCGGAGCAGCCGCCCCTGGGCATGCAACTTTCTGGGCGTTTGCACGAGCTGTCTTGTGTTGTGGCGCTCTAATGTTTGGGGACCACCACTCTGCACACCAGTGTTTCTCCCTGGTGAGAGCTATTTTTGACTCCCGTATAGCTGTTTTTCTAATAAATGTCTCCTGCTTCCCCATGCTGTTCTAGTGAAAATTGTAGGATCCTCTGGGTAGGGGCTAATTCTATGCTCTGTGGATTGTCTGCCTCACTTTTTATTCCTAATAATTACTGCTAATAATAATAATTACTGAACACTTTTCTTTGACTTGATTACTGCTTTATGCTGAAGAAAAAAAAAACCCTTTCAGTTTTTCTTTCCTTTTTTGAAGTCTGACAAATGACTATTACCATGTTTAATCATTCACCTGTGTGAAGCAGATTTTTATTTACATCTCTGATGTTTGTTCTTTAATATCTTAAGAGAAACATAAAATTTGTATTAAATTTGAAATAGGGACATTCACACTAAGCCAGGGTCAGTGGCTTTTTCTTTTTCCTCGTCTGTGATATTTAATTCAACCCTGGAAGACTGGTGCACGCGCCGTTTCCTCCTCATCTCCGCTTGAATGCTGAGTGAAGTATTTTGAATTAATTTCATTCAATTATTAATAGCTCATGATTGGAAAACATTCCAGATTGAAGTTTATGTTTCAGCATGCACTGTGCACTAAGGCGGTAGATTTCATGCACATGAATGGATGTGCTTCCGCCAGTTAGGTGAAGTGTTGGCACTGGGCTCCCCTCAATGAATTCTCACAAAGTCAAAATTTAATAACGAAGTGGATATTTTCATTTTTATTAAGTCAGGACAGTTTTCTGGACATCAAATTATTAGAAGTAGACCATTTATTCAACAGAAATGCGCTAGGCACTCAGAATCACCAGAATTAATATAAAATGACAGGAGAAAGGTTTTTAAGTGTGAGTTACAACAAGAAAACCGACCTAGTCTTCCCTGGGAAGTGGTGTTTGCCCTGAGGTAGGGCGTGCATATGGTTTGTTTCAGGAAAGGGGGAGGGACGATCATGGGAAGGGCCATTTCAGGCAGAAGGAACGACGTGTGTAAATGTCCTGTGGCAGGAAGGAACATGGCATCTAAGGGGGGCTAGGGGTCAGAGGACAATGGTGAGCCATAAGGAATTTAAAGCAGAGGAAGATATGATTATAAATTTAGGTTTTAGTGAGGTCACTCTAGTGGGGTTTTAGTGGGATGTGGCTTGGCAGGAGACCAGGATGGATGTGGGCAGACCAGCCAGTAGGCTATTTCAGAAGAGAGAGCATAGTAGGACTAGATTGAGGTGGAAGTGGGCAGAGACAGAGAGAATGAATGAATAGTCAGATAATTATGAAGTAAAAACGACAGGATGGTGATGGGTAGGGGCAGAGAAGTGATTCTCGTAGCGGTACTGTTAGGTAAGCTAAGGATCCTGGAAGAAAACTAGGTTCGCCAGGGATTCTCATGTCTGCCTTTGGGCTGATGCATGTGATGAGTCAAGGAAGTATTGGGTCTGGAGCTCAGATGAAAGTCTAAAATGGCATATGTGCATTTGGGCTTATTTGCTTTATGTGGTGACGTAGCCACAGGCACGGATGAGAAGATGGGTCCTAGATTCCACCTTTAAGGAAGAACAACATGTAATGCTAAATAGAGGAGAAGACTAGAAGGATGGCCAGGAGGAGAGAAGGAAATCAGGAGAGTGAGGTATCACTGAAATTGAGGACAGAAGGTATTTCAAGAGGGCAGCAGTGGCCAACAGAGTTAAAGAACACCAAGGGAAAAGGCCAGCAAAAAGGGCTACTGGGTATGGAGAGATCCATGATTTGGTATATTCGACATTGGATATTGGGAAAATAATGAGTGACAATGAACGTGACAATAGTCTCTGGAGAATAATTAAGATATGTTTGTTGAGGTTATCCCTTCTTCACCCAACCTCATGCCCTTTGGGTCCCAAGACAGAGGAAAACAGAGAAGAGGACCCACTGAGATCCAAGGTAGTGAAGTACATGAAAAAGCAGGCTTTGGAGGCAGACATCAGGGTTTCAATTCTGACTCTAAACTACCTAGCTTTAGAGGACTCCTTTATCCTTTATCTCCCTAAGTTTTAGTTTCTTTATCTATAAGGTGAGTAGAACTACTTGACAGGTTTTTTGTGGGGATTAAAGAGAAACATATCAAAAGCTTAGCAAGGTACCTGGCCCACAGTAAAGGTTAAAAAAATATTCATTCAGTATATGAATGGTGGTTTTCAAGCAAGGGGATGATGAAGAGAGATGCATTTCAGTGGGATGACTCTCTGTGTGTACAGCTTCATAATCTGAAGAATGACTACATACAAAGGATGCTCATTTCCATTGCCTTTAGAGGAGATTTTTAATAGTATGCCATAGTGCTCTGTCCTCTGCCCCAGATAGTTTAACTTTTTAATGAATGTCCCTGATGAGGCTGTAACAACAGTTTCATAAAAACTACAGATGATAAGTTGATGTGAACAGGGAAGTTATAATATATGTTATCTGTGACAATAAAGACGGAAATCAAAACAAAACAAATGGTCTCAATAAAATCAGACAAAAAATTAACAAATGCATGTACTCTTTTAAAATTGTTTATTTTTATTTTTCAATTACCATAGACGTTCAATATTATTTTATGTTCAAATATATCTCTTCTTGAGTCTAGTAAACCAAGTGTACGTTCAGGACAGGATAATTCACATGACCGTTTGTAGGAGATTGAGGGTTAAATGGATAGAGAGTTTTATGTGGGGCCGCAGTTGAAGGCAGCTGCCAAAGCAGCTGTGTGGACACTTCTGTAATCAACACAGGTCAGTTCCTCTCTCCTTTCTGGTACCTGTCTAGTCTACACTTCTCAGTCTCCCTTGGGATAGGCTTTTGCCAGTGGAACATGAGAAGTAATGTACTTCCCTTTTGGGCCAAGGCAGCTAAGCGTGTTAATTAAGGCACCCCCTTAATTTCACTTTTCCCTTGACATAGGGCTGGATCAGTGAGGGGCTTTCAGGCCCCAGGAGGTGCCAAAGTCTGGGTCCACGAGAGACTGGGGAGCAGAGCCTCTCCCCTGCCCTTGCCTCCCAACCTCATGCCACCTGCCAAGCAGTGAAAACCAAGCCATTAATGAATTAAGCTATGAATATCTTGGAAATGTTACCATGAACACCACTATTATTCCTGATTGAAAACAAGAACCCAAAATATAAACAAAACTGCAATCTTCAGTTGTAGTAGTAGGAATATGGCTTCCAGGTTAATGGGAAGTGATATTCTGGAAGAAATTTATGCAATAATATACTGTATGACTTAACTAAATGTTTTTGTAGTCTCTTAGTAGAGTTTCAGACCGAATCTATAGCCTAATTTTTAGTTTGTGGCTTCACACGGCAAGACATGGGCATATTGGGCAAGTTCTTGACCTGCAGTAAGCACTCAATAAGTTTCTGTCAAATGAATAAATGTTGAACTGTATACATTCAGTGGCATGACCACCATGGAAAGGTGGTAACTGGAATCCATGACCTATTAAAGGTGCTTGGAGGAGCTGGGATTGTTTGGGAGAAAAGGAGACAGGATGGGTATCACCAACTGTTAAAGGTATTATTTTGTATAAGAAAGATCAGTTCTCTGGGACCCCATTAGATGGATCTGGAATGAACAGGTTGAAGTTAGAGTAGGCATTTCTGTTTATTGTACAAAAATGAAAAATAGTAGAATTTCCTCATAAGTCAGAGATGTTCAAATGAGAAGTGGCCCCTTATTGTACTGGGAATGTTTAAGCAAAGAGTGAGTGATTATCTGTTGGGGGATATTGTGAAAGAAATTCAAGCATAAATGAAATGCTGGGTAAAATGCTCCTCAAGACCACTGGCAACCATGCTTACCTGGATCTAACTTAACTTCACCTAGGAATGGTATTAACAAAGGCACTGAACACAGCGTCCTCAGGTTGGCCACACATAACTTGTCTACAGTGAGAGAAAAAAGTCCCTTCCACCTTCTAAGGAGTAGTCACTGTTCAGTTCCTCATAGAGCAGAGGTTGACAACTTTCAACTGTCATCTCCAGGTCGCTAACTGTGGCTCTGCCTGATAATTTTCTCTTGTGAAAACAATATTCAGAGGAGGGTTTTGTTTTATAAGTGGTCCTGAACCACTGTGGAGAATTTTTAATTGAAGCTTGGTTGATTTGAAATCTTTTGCCACGTTAAGTCATATTGTACTGAGAACCCACAGAATGCCAGGAGCTATTTCAATTACAGGTGTCTTCCGGAAGGTTCCCTCGTAAGCTATTCAAGTCAGCTCTGCCACTGAAGTTGACAAAGAGTGTAGCTAACTTCATGTGCATGCCGTAGCTTGTAGGAAAACATTCACAAAACAGGGTCACTGCAGTTGGAATTCTTGAGAGGGATATTGTAAAGATAAAAGGGAACATGTGTGAAATTGCTTTGCGTTTTAGAAGAAATAATAAAAGAAACTTTGGACAGTAGAGTCAACATTTACTCCACCTATTGTTTTTTTTATAATTACTTTACTGTTGTTCAATTATAGTTGTCTGCATCCTCTCACCTATTGTTTTAAGAAAACACTTTGAGTGTGAAGGATGGACCTGATACTTTTATGAACTTACCAGATAAGTCTTCAACTAAAAAGTTAATGGAATAGACATAAAACATCTAAGATTCCCTATAGTGCCATGCTAATATGTGAAAATCAGAGTTCTATACTAAAAACAATGAGCTGTCTGAGGGTGGGTTGGCTGAATAGTTGATATTTAATAAAACTCATAAGGGATAAAATTAGGAGCTTAGTTGAAATTTCCATCTGGTATGATTGTGAAGAGATATAGAAGTAGGAGAATAAAGAGCATGTTATATATTTCTCTAAGAATGGGTGTGAATTTAAAAGAATTCATGTGTTGAAGTTTGATGAGAGTTCATGGGAAATATTTAGATCAGTTCCATAGGGCCCCTGACATTCCAAGGGGGCTGTTCATCTCTCTGAAACTTTTACTGCCTTAGTATGTTCTGTAAACACTTTCTGAGTAAACACGAGGAACGAGTGAGTCAAAGTTTAAAGCAAATTCTTCATTTTATTTGTAGTTGTCATGCATTCTATTTCAAATACCACTCTGGAAGAAAAAGCTCTAATTTGAGAGAAACGCCAGACAGTTATAGCGAATATAATGAAAACAGCAGGACTTGAGGCTCTCCACAGTCTCCTCATTTGCTCTGCTAACAAAGGCTTTGCTTCCGTGCAGGAAACACATCCCACTGTACGTGTCAGGTCCTTCACTGGGCATGAAGGACACCAGGGATGTATGGCACAGAGTCCGTGCTTCAGAGAACAGTCTGGAAATACTATGGAAGACTTACCCAATGCCTTAATACTGGGCTTAGAGTAAATTGGAGTCTAGATTAACCAGGAACATCCTGTGAACAGTTACTTAGCATTGATTATCCATTTCTTGAATCTTTTCTCTTTTTTGAAAATATTCCCCTGGGCTGTGAATCCCATCGTTCTCATGCAGCTCTTTTAGGTACAAAAATAGAATACTTCAAAAGATGCTCTTTGTTCATGCTGACCAGTGGAGGGCTCTGCATCTTGGGCTGATTTAAATGATTTTTTTCCTCAATGGTTGCTCTCTCCACACTAAAGAGCATTTTCAGCTGTATAGACTGAATTGTGTCCTCTCAAAATTCATATGTTGAATTTTAACTCATAGTACCTTAAAATATTACTGTATTGGAAGAAAAGATGCTTAAAGAGGTAATCATGGTTAAATGAGGTTATATGAGAGGGCCCCAGCCCAATATGCCTGGTGTCCTTGTGAGAAGGTGGGAAGGCACCAGGGAGGGACAAACTCCAGGGAAAGGCCATGTAAGGACACAGTGAGAAGGCTGTCATCTGCAAGCTGAAGAGAGAGATCTTAGGAGAAACCAAACATGCCAACACTTTGATCTTGGACTTCTGGCCTCCAGAATTTTAAGGAAATAAATTTTTGTTGTTTAAGCTGCCCGTGTCTGACTATAACTTGGTGTAGCCACTGTGAACAGCAGTATGGAGATTCCTCAAAAAACTGAGACTTGATCTAGCATATGATCCAGCAATTCCACATCTGGGTTTTTATCTGAAGAAAATGAAAACACTAATTTGAAAAGACATATGTACCTCTATGATCATTGCAGTGTTATTTACAACAGCCAAGATATGAAAGCAACCTAGGTGTCCATCAATAAATGAATGGATACATAAGTTGTGATATATATACACATAATGGAATACTATGCAGCAATAACAAAGAATGAAATCTTGCCATTTATGACAACATGGATGGATCTAGAGGGTACTGTGTTAAGTGAAATAAGTCAGAGAAAGACAAATATGGTTTCACTTATATGTGGAATCTAAAAACAACAAAACAAACAAACAAAAATAAAAAATAAAAACAGAGACCAAAGGAATAGTTGTCAGAGGGAAGGGGTACGAGAAGATGGGTGGAAAAGATTAAGGGAAATATAGTCAATAATATTGTGATAAGTGTATATGGTGACATAATTACTAGATTTAGTGGGGTTATTGCATTGTAAGGTGTGAACATGTCAAATCACTATCTTGTGCACCTGAAATTCATATAACCAATATAGGGTTGTACACCAACTATATTTAAATTAAAAAAAAAGAGACTTGAATCATTAAACAAAAAAAGCCACACAATCTGTGGTATTTTTCTATGGCACCCTGAGCTGGATAAGAGAGCAGCTGTTTCTGATACTGCTTCTTTTTAGGTCAAGTTGCCAAATTAGCACTTATTCCCAAATTCCAGGTTCTACACATGGTCTCTCTGAGTCCCAACCATTCTTTTGTGCCGCTATGATCAAAATTCTTTAATTTTTTTCCCAGACTTGCTATAAGATTTGAAAAATTTCAAGGCTTAAGAAGAAGAGAAAATCCATTTTTCTATCCGAATGCTGCAAATGTCAACTGTAAGAAAAAGCTTGATTGCCACATTGTTCTCTCCCCAGGAGACAGGGATGGAGAACTTGACTGAGATATAATGCTGAATCCCCACAGTGATTTTCAAGTCTCAAAATGTGGCAAAGAAAGTGCACTAGTGGGAGTAGTGATGGGGCAACATTGGGTTAACTTAAAAACTCTGGCGTTAGAACTGTCCCTGCAGGAACTTCATGAAGACAGGTAGAGTCTAAGGCAGAAACACCAATAGGAGTTCAAATGAAAGAAATGACATGAAATTGCATTTCTTAAGGAGGAAGATAACACTCAGGAACATTAAGTGATTTAATTATGCTTGAAAGAGCTTTTTGAGCTAAAAATGTAGCAAAAGCAGAGTGTGTCGGGACATAAGTTGGAGAAAGCAGCCACAGGAAAAATTCTGAAAGCAAAGTATGTAAAATCTGTAATCAACCACAGCTTTAGTGAGGGCGAAGAGGACCATCCATTTTGCTTTTTTTAGGACACGGGCCTGCAAAAAGAGAACAGTAATTTTGTGTATGATTGAGGCTTAACTCTCCTTATGGAAAGAAATACTGTGAGTCCTAAAGATTACTCAGCTTAAGAGTTCTGAAATACATTAATATATAGCATTAACATATGGCATTAAAGTTAATCAATAATTATTCTAGTTTCCTTAAAGGCACACATGTAAAAAAATGACCACTATCAGAATCCATACATTTTTGATATGGTTGCAAATACTTTCTGTCATTAACGCCTGTCATTAACATGTCCCTGACATATGTATGGATATTCGATATATACCAGTTAGTTACCATATTTTGACTTTGTTTGGATAAAGGTCATGGGCATATTCTCCTCCAAATGTTTTTCTAGCAGTGAACTAGCATTATAAACGGAATCTGTGACATACGGAGATTCTTCAACCATGTCTACATCCTCCAGTTTCAGTTCAAAACTTTAAACAGAATACAAAATTGTCTATGCGGAACGGATGCAGAGCACCCCCGCCCGAACAGTTCCTGGTGTGGCGCACATTTTCTTTTATGGTGCCAATCAGCGTCTGACTTGTCTTTTTGCCATGTGATGAATTAAAAATGCATGATCGGCATGCTGGAAAGCTCACTAGCTTCTGGAAAGAATCCCCTGGACACTGCCATTCTTCCAGTTGATCCTTTTGCCTTCCCTGGGTTGGCAAGTACCAGCTCTATTGCCCACTGCTTCCATGTATCCCTAACAGATGGTTCTTTTTCCTAGTCAAGATCCGATCTGGTAATTTACTTTAATACGCTTTGGCCTAAAGAATACCCATGACAGACGAGCTCGCACTGCCTCCTGAAGCAAAATTTTGCAAAGAAGCAGTTAAGTAGACATGTGCCATCTAGACTCCGTTCCATTTTATGCTCCCCATAAATCAGAATATTTGTCAACAACAATTAAAATGTAGTTTCCCTGGTAATAAACATTGCAGAGAGGGAAAAATCAAGTTTCATTTATTCTGTCAGAAACTGAAGGCGAGCGCTTCATATTATTTTGTGGATAATCTCGGAGGAGTTAACTAAGCACAATTACAGTCTTGATTTTAATTAAAACTCTGGGTACCTTTCAAGTTCCGTTAGGGAGATGTCCCGGGTCTGCTTAGCTGAGGTCTGCACTGCAGAGTTAATGTGACACATAACATATTTTTTCAGGAGGTAACTGTCGCAGGAAGCTGTTTGTAGGATCAGCCTCTCCAGGGCCTGTGGGCCCCACAAAAAGTAATGACTTCTTCTGAAGCAGCAGCTTCGCCAGGAAGTACATCTGCATAACCGTCCCCGAAGCCCTCCCAATAATGTCATTAAGCTGGAAAAATCAAAGGAGAAGGCGCCTAAAAGGTGCTGTTAAATATGTTTCATTACTCACTGTACGCAGAACGACAATAGAAGGGAACCATGGAATCATTTCAAATCACAATAAAAAACAAAACATCCCCAAATACCTGAAAGGGTGGCAGAGGCAGGAGTTCGGAGCTGTGAGCTGGTACCTCAACCCAGGGAGGCTGCCGTGGAAGGGCCGTGTTCTCACTTCTGTCTGTGACCCTGTGCTTCACGAGTGGGCCAGAGTCTCCACTATGAGCTGTTTGTTTTTATGTGACTTGACCAGGGGTTGGCTTCTAAGCTGCTGCTTTCTACTTGGCCTGTTTTTCTTTCTGAATCGTGACTACAAACCAGGCCAGAATTTGGCCACACTTCAGTTTACAGAGTGATATATTGTCTTGCTTTTCTAGAAGGTCTATATTTTGGCTGAGAGGTGTTTCAACTTATTTCTGCAAAGTAATGAGCAAGACAGCCATGAGGGTGCTGATTTGTGTGGGCCACACACGCGTGTGCTTATGGTGTGCGGTGGGTTTTGAAGGGGAGATGTCACACCTGTGGCCCCTATTTTTGATCCCCACTATACCTCTCTCCCATGCATCCTAACCCGGATTTTCTCACACTTGAGTCTGAAAGGCAGATGAGTGTTTTTAAAAATCATAGCAAACCTGAGCTGCTGTTGGTCTTTGGAGACCATCTGGTCCAGCTGGTCTGTTAACTCACAGATGGCGAGGCTAAAGAGGAAAAGAGAAATCACAGAGCCTCTCTGGACCCTGCAGCCACGCATACTCATTGCTACCTTTGACTCTGATGGGCGCTGGACTTAAATGTACATGTTGGAGCTTTTCCCTTCCAAGCAAGCGTTTGTCCATTCAGCACGAGTTTTTAAAGTTTGCATGTTTGCTGAGTGCTGGGTGCTGAGCCCTGTGCGCGGTGATGCGGCTTTATCCCTATGGTGCTCCTATAAGACAAGTTCTGTTATTAATTACATTCCAGTTGAGGAAATCGAGGGTGGGAGATGTTCTGGGACGTGTTCAAGGCCCCCCAGCATGTGTGTGGAGCAGCAGGGGTTCAAATCCAGGCAGCCTGACCCTGACCCAGAGCTTGCGACTGCCCTGCCTGCTGCCGTTAGTGTGCCAAGCCACTCGTGGGAAGGCAGCGCTGAGCATGGAGCTAACAGGAGCATGGGAGCAGGTGCAGCTGTGTAAAGCCCCGTTTCCTTAAGGTGGACAGAGTGGTTTTTTGGAATAAATAGTAATGATACTTGTTTTAAATTTTTTGTTGAATAAATTTGACCTGTAACCTTGTGTAAGTTTAAGGAATACAGCCCGTTACCGAGATACACTTATATACTGTAATATGATTGCTGCTGCAGCAATATTTATCACATTACGCAATTATAGTACAGTGTTATTGTCTGTATTCACTATTCTGTGCACTGGATTTCTATGGCTTATTTACTACTCATTACAAGTCTGCACCCTTCAACACCAGCACTCTTATCCCCCTCCCGTCCCTTGGTCACCACCATTCTACCGTCCGTTTTTGACCTTTTTACATTTTGTATATAAGTGATTCCATATAGTACTTGTCGTTCTCTGTCCAACTTAGCTCGCCTAGCATAATGAGCTCAGGGTGCATCCATGTTGTCACAAATGGCAGGATGTCCTTTCTCATGGCTGAATAACATTCCAAGTAATGGTATTTGTTGTTTATAACTCAAAAGTCTGACTATAATGGACATTTTAATGAGTGTACCTACTGTGCATTGCCCATTTGGTGTATACACCCGATACTGTTCTAAACTCTTGCCGTAAACCAACTTGAATGCTCATAAAAATCTTCTGAAGAAGTGAGTGTTATAAACCCTACTTTTAAGATGAGGAAATGGAAATTCAGTGGGTGTAAGCAGGTTGCCCAAAGTCACACAACTACTGAATGGCAAAACAGCACTGCAGCCCAGGTCGTGCCCAAGCCAGTGTGACATCATAGAGGAGAGCAAGGGGCGTGGTTTGTACGGGTAAAGCCTAGGGAGGAATCGAGAGCTAGTGGACTAGCTAGTACAGGGTTGTAAACTGGAAGGGTGAGACTCTGCGTAACAGGTCCCCCTCTCAAGGAGACCCAGTCTCCTCCTTCAGCTTCCTGTTCATTCCTGTCCTCATGGCACCCTTATAGCAAAGGGTCTCAGAGAGTAGGAGCTCAATAATCATCTGTTTAATTAAAAGACCAAACCACACAAAACTGGACTACAGATTGGCAACCCAAGGTGTATCCCATCCCTCCAAGCCTTGGCATTGGTCCCTCATTGCTAACTTTACCTCTCACTTTGCTACCAACATTCCAAGGGGGACTTTTTTTTTTAGCCACAAATAATGTGTCTCTCCTAACTTTCCCAAGCTTCCACAGATTTATTTGTGTTGCTATCTATCCAAGACTTATTTGGAAATGGTGGACTTCTTTTGCAAATATGGAAATGCCCAGTAAAACTGTCTGTTACCCTCTGAGTTGGTACTGAGCAAGGGTAAAGAAAATACAATACAAAAAACAAAGCTGAGACAGATCAGATGCAATTCAGGCCACACACAGTATAATCACTGCCATACATTTCACGTGTTTCCCTGCTTGATTTGATCATTTGAGAATGTGGGGCCAGATATCAAGATGTGTAGGCAAAAAAAAAGATCTTAAATGTCATCAACACACACATATACACATGTGCACATAGTGGTAATTCTGTGAAGGAATGGAGGCATGAAATAACCTTACTGTGGTAATTGTCCTGCAATATATCCATGAATCAAATCATCATGTGGCACACCTTAAACTTACACATGTCACATACAATGCTATCTCAATAAAGCTGGAAAAAATGTACCATAATAGGTATACACTGCCACCTTTTGAGAGACATGTGAGCTATTTCTTAGTATCTATGTTTGTTTTTAGTATTAGCAAGCAACAAGGGATATCCTGTATACATAGCTTTGCAAATTTATCTGATTTTATCTATGAAGTAAATTCATACAAGTAAAAAAAAAAAAGACAGGTAGGTCATACTCCAGGTATTAACATGCAAGAGTTTTCTTTAACTTGTTACATTCCTCAAACTAACCAAGCCTTAGTAAGTAGCAGAAACTGCACATAGCCAATGGAAGGAAAGTTTTACAGAACATCGCCTAAGCTGAGATTCTGGAATATTCAATAACCTTTGGCCTTGTGGCAAAGTCCTTCATTTTTTTTGAAGGCCTCTTTTTGTCCTTTGCACTTACAATAAATGGCTTGAAAGAGTTAATGCAATTCCCTGTCAGTCCCTCCCTCTGAGGCTCAGTTTTCTCACTTGTAAAAGAGGCTGCTGTGGTCTGAATGCTTGTACTCTCCCTGTGGCCCAAACTTACATGTTGAAATCCTGACAGCCGATGTGGTGGTCTTAGGAGGGGGCGTCTCTGGGAGGTCCTGAGAACATGAGGGTGGACCCCTCATGGAGGGGACTAGAACTTTTATAAAAGAGACCTCAGAGAGTCCCCCCCCTCACCCTACTTCTTTCATGTAAGGCTACAGTGAAAAGATAACCCACTAGGAAGCAGGTCTTTACCAGACACCAAATCTGTTCGCAACTTGATCTTGGACAACCTAACTTCCAGAACTGTGAGCAATAAGTCTCTGTTGTTTATAAGCCACCAAGTCTGTGTTATTTTGTCATAGCAGTTTGAACAGACTAAGACATGAGCACAACAAAACCTGTCTTCAATGTTGTAAGAATTAAATGCAACAGCCATAATAGCTCATGTTAGTATTCTGATATATTTATATATATTTTTTTAAATAAAGATTTTATTTACCTATTTTTAGAGGGAGAATAAGTGAGGGAGAAAGAGAGGGAGAGAAACATCAATGTGTGGTTGCCTCTCGTGTGCCCCCTACTGGGGACCTGGCCTGCAACCCAGACATGTGCCCTGACTGGGAATCAAACCTGCGACCCTTTGGTTCACAGGCCTGTGCTCAATCCAATGAGTTACACTAGCCAGGACGATATATTTACATCTATTTGTATCAGTGTTATCTATCTATCGGTCTGTCTAATCATTTAATCCTTATAATAAACCTGTGGGCTAGAGATAATTTTCTCTCTTACAGATAAGGGAACCCAGTTCATTAATTCCCAATCGTCATACACTGAGGCAGATCTGTGAACCCCTAGGGACCAGCCATTGCTGCAGCCCAGGAAGCCTTTGGGACCGGACTCGTGCTCTGGACAGAATGGCACCTGCAGACATTCCTTGACTCTGAATCTGGATGCCAGTGTCATTTTCCCTGAAAATTGGATCTGAAAAATCAATACGTTTAAGAAGAGCATGCAATTAGTAGTGCTATGTTGTGGCTTTATGTTTTCCAGCTTGGCTTATGGTTACCTAGTCACAGTGACAAAAATGTCTATGGGCATCCTGTTTACCCTTGCTCAGCTTCCTTTTTTAAAACTGATTTTAGAGAGAGGAAAGCAGAGAGAGAGAAAGAGGGAGAGAGAGAGAGACATTGCTTTGTTCCACTTACTTATGCATTCTTTGTTGATTCTCGAATGTGCCCTGAGGGGAGATCGAACACAAAACCTTGGTGTACGGTGACAATCCTCTAACCAACCTACCCAACTGATATACCAGGCCAGCGTCTGCCCTTGTTCAAATTCTGGCATGCCATGGCTTCTTATCTGGTGATATAATGCCCCACCCCGGCATTTGGATAAGCTCAGTGTGGTTTTTAGGGTAGAGGATATAAAATGAAGAAAAATAATCAGGCTGACATGGTGTGCCAGACAACCATGATAGATGATTTCATTGTCATCAGCACAGTACTTGGTGAGACTTGAGAAATCCCCTAGTTTCCTACTACATACAATTGAGATTCGCCATTTCACCTCTGCAATGTTTATCTGTATAGCCACAGGATAGCTTCAGTCACAAGAGTATAAATCTCTGGCCTCGAAGGTCAAAAACCACCTCACCATCACTTTAGATCCCTCCTCCAGCATTCCTCTCCCTCCCCATGAGCTCCTCGGCCCTCATCATTTCAAATCCCCCGAAGAAATGGAACATGCAGTCATTCAAAAAAAAAATATGTATTGTTGCAAAGGTCAAAGCAGTAAACTTCAACTCAAGAGAATCTAAGAAGGATTACAATTCTGATCCCCCTGTCTGGTGACAAACCTCATCTCCGGAGGAGAAAAAAGCAGCGTGTCATCAATCCACTCTAGTAGAGAGGGCAGGAGGAGTCGTGAACTTAACTATTTTGGTCCCAGGAGGACTCCGGGAAACCTCCCAAGGATGTGTTGTGAGCTGACATGGCCACAGCTCTGCAGAATTTTTTCTCTTTTTTTGGTCTCACTCTATCGGTATAGCGCAGAGCCAGGCAGTAGCTAATGAGTCTCTTTGAAATGACTTCTTTGCATTGTGGAAAGAAGCTCACTGTGGATGGAATGCCATCCCCATTTTTGAACAGGGATGAGAAAGTACCGCTGAATAATAGTGAGTTGTAAGAGATGGAAGAAGTAAAAGTGAAGCATAGATTCTATTGCCCTCAGTGGGTGTGGATTGAAATTTTAAAATCAAACTAACCATCATGGCTCTTCTTATGGGGCAGGTTGATTATTCTTGCCTTTAAATAATACCCTATGTACAATATATCTGAGAGTGCCCCTTTATTCTTATAAGAAGTGAAGAGAACTTTGTTAGGAAAGCAATGATGAAAAGAATAAAGTATTACCACACTTTCAGGAAGAATTGCAAATTCATATTGAATTTGAGTATGAGGCAAATTAGAATATGTAACATAATGTGAGATTCATAGCTTATGCAACATGAGGTTGGAATTTGAAACTCAGGAACAAAAAATATGGGGATGATGGATTGAGGAGGACATTCTTTGTAACTGCTAATTTTCACAGTCTGAAGTCTGAAAAAAAATCGGGGTGTGTGAGGAATGTGTGTCAAAAGTTTTAGAAAAGGGAAAATGTTCTAAGCTGAACATTTTATAATGCATTGGGTGGATCAGAACTCATTACTTAGGTTCTTGATACTTGTAGCAGCTCCATGTGGGAGCTCATTAAAAATGTGGACTCTCAGACCTACTCCTGAATCAGAATCTGAATTTTTAGCAAACCCCAGTGACTTGTATGCCCATGAAAGTTTGTGAAGTACTGATACAGTCAGTACTTTGTGCTAGCACTTTGGAGTTATTAAGTTATCATCTCTTCCTCCCACTACTTATTTACCAAGTCCACCATGCAGCAAAATCACAAAGAGAATTAAGGCCCATATTATCTGCAAATATTTTTCTTCGAAAGAAGAAAGACCAAGGCTGAGGCCATCTCATAAAGCTTTCCCTTGACCTTTCACCTGAGAATTCACCCTGTGCTAGCAAGTCTACTCGTAAATAGAAATTTCATTGTCAAAACACAGAGGCTGTGCCAAAGCAGCAGTGGTGACATCCATTGAAAGCTGTTAATTGTACAAAAGGCCAGTTAGGTTCATTGTGACCCAAAGGCCAGCTATTGGCTATGTCAAGGCAGTGTTCCTTGGAAGCATATCTTTCCAAATGACAAAATATAATTAAAACTTAAACTATTAAATGAACTAGTAACTGTCAAGAACACAGTTATTTTTACCATCTCTCTCTAATATATATTTATATCTTTTAAAAATAAAGTTGGGCTACTTTAAAGGCCAAATTCAGGTATTCAACCTCTATGGTGTTTCTGGCTTGGAGTTTTTCCAGTAAAAGGGCTTTTCTAAATTTCTGTTTCATAGAATATGTTAGAAGCATATGGAGAATATGGTCTGTCTGTGGTGAACTGCTGAGAGCAAATTTTTGTTGAGAGTTTCCAATTTGCTCAGCGTGGCTTAGTTGGTTGGGGTTGTTCCATGAAGCGAAAGGTCACCAGTTCAATTCCCAGTCAGGGAACATGCCAGGGAACATGCCAGGCATACAGGTTTGGTCCCTCGTAGGGGTGCCTATGTGAGAGGCAACTGATGGATTTCTCACTCACAGTGATGTTTCTCTCTCTCTCTTTCTCCATCCCTTCTTCTCTCTCTAAAAAGAAATAAAGACTTCTTTTTAAAAAGAGTTACCAATTTGCTTACAAGTTCAATTTTTAAAAGTGTATTTTTCCAGATTCTCATGCTCAGATAAATAAGAAATATAAAGGAAGAATCTATAGTGCCATCATCACAATGTACATGAAAAGCTCTTTGGCCTTGTGGATTATCTTGTTTCTAAAATTTTTTTTTAAGATTTTATTTATTTATTTTCAGAGAGAGGAGAAGGGAGGGAGAAAGAGCAATATATGGTTGCCTCTCACATGGCCCTCATTGGGGACCTGGCCCGCAACCCAGGCATGTGCCCCGACTGGGAATCGAACCGGGACCCTCTGGTTCCCAGCCCATGCTCAATCCACTGAGCTACACCAGCCGGGCTTGTTTCTAAAATTTTGATACTTGGGTGTTTATGTATCTGATATAAAAACTGGGCCGGGCTAAAGCTAAGGAGAACAAAAGGTGAATAAAAGAGAAAATGAACAGGGAGAGGTGAAAATAGTTGCAAAGAGGAAGGAATGAACTGATCTAAAAACTTGGGATAGTTTTAAAAATTTATTTATTCATTTTTCTAAATATTTATTAAGGACCCTCTATCCTAGATGATCTGCTAGCCATTGAGGGTATTGTAATATGTAGAAGATATGGTCCCCACTCTCAGAAGTAACAGTCTAGTGAGCAGCGATGGAAGCCTATTGATAAAACATGTATTGAGTTCTTACTCTGTGTTCTGCACTTACTTTTGTGCCTAGATACTCGGGAGGAATGCCAGAGAAGTAAGACACAGTAAGGCTTCTTAAGAGTTCTCATCATATACCTGTTTTCTCTTTTTGTTCCTCAGCATCTGTTTCCCTTTTTTGTAGTAGCCGCACACCCCTTTTAAATTTTGAGTCAATTTTACCCGTTGGGTACAATATGGAGGGATTGTGAATTGAGGCTCTCTGATTTGCCTTACAAAGAGTAGGTGCTGGTTAAAGCGTGACCAGTTGGGTGTTTTCTGTCTGGTATTTTGTTCATGAGCAAAACTGGAAAAAGCCTGATTTGCTGATTCCTTTTCCTGGTTGGTAGCCTGACGAGCTAGTTGTCAGGGTGCTGGCCTTATGTTCTCAGAGTGTACCCGGTTTCTGGCCTTTCCAAGCCAAGTCCTTCATCTGGGAGTTCCTCCATGTATTTCAAATACAGTCTCTTTTGCTTAAGTTAGCAGAGTTGGTTTCTGTTTCTTGCAATCAAAGAAGCTTATCAGGTAAAGAAATTAGTATCAGAGTAGGGAAATGGACTTTGGGTAGCGAAGAAAAGTGTGTTTTGAGTATAGTCCTAGCCCTGAGAGCTTTCGATTTACCAAAATTAACTCTGTAAGTGCTAATATTAACACACTGCTCTTATTTTCCTTATTTCCATAGGAAATTTCTATAGGATATCAGAGGTCAATAAACTTGAATGGAGAATGATATTAATAGGAAAGAGAAGGAGAGAGAGAGACAGAGAGAGAGGGGAACATCATTATATGTCTTAATTTTTATTTTTGGTACTGAAACTGTTTTTGAAATTTTGTAGAAAAAAGACCGTCTCTGACATAATACATCTTGTCAACTGTGAAGAGCATTATCAAAGAATGAAAAAATACACCCCCCCACCATCCCCACCCAATTCATAGCCTGTAGCTTCTGGGTGATGGCTCACCTATGAGAGACTTAAAAAATAGAATCAGTTTCAAGACTCTGCAGCCAGTAAATGGCATTTCATGCAGAGGGATTTCAATCACCCAAAGGCATCTGTCTTGATGGCTCTATGAGTGGATAGTAAAATTATCAATGTTTATCAGGGGATGAAATATTGGCAAGTCTATTCTGTGTCTTACGGCCTGGAAATTTCTGTTTTTTCAAGCAAAAATATCTGACAAGCAAATCACATATAATGACATATATTGAGATCTCGTTGCACAATCTCTGTTTCTAGATAACTTAAATCAGATTTGAGCAGAGAAAACTAGATGCTGGTAAGAACATTAGTCAGTGTTTTTAAACAATGAGCTTGACCTTCTCTCTCCAAAGATGCATAGTCGTTAAAGCACAATTAGCCAGGAACATTGCCCAAAGTTAATACGTTGCTTCACGAGTGCACACCAACGCATACTGCACTGCTGAAAACTTGTCTTCTTAGCCTGATCTCTTGAGATGCTGCTTTCTCTTTATCTTCCTTTCTATGGAAATAAAACACAGGTGCTTCAAAGGCCCGATGTTCCTTTTTATGTAGCTGGATAGCTTACTTGAGAATGTCATGCCTGAGACTCCCTGCCTCCCCTGCCCCACTTCTTAATCGACAGAAGTTTCCCATTAGGGCCCAGGATATGCAAGGATGAGCGTCATGCTGTAATCACTAATTTTAACTTTTCTCAGACAGGTGGCTTTGGGCACTGTCCTAGTTAAGTAGGGCTGCTATAACACAATAGTAGACACCAGATGGCTTATAAACAACAGAAACTTTTTCCTCCCAGTTCTGGAGGCTGAGAAATCCAAGATCAAGTCACTGGCAGGGTCAGTGTC
>PVJI01021957.1:0-26176 GCA_004026765.1 Micronycteris hirsuta
TAGCCATCAGAGAGATGCAAATTAAAACCACTATGAGATACCACCTCACACTGGTCAGAATGGCCATCATAAACAAATCAACAAACAAGTGTTGGAGAGGATGTGGAGAAAAGGGAAGGCTACTGTACTGTGGGTGGGAATGCAGACTGGTGAAGTCACTGTGGAAAACAGTATGGAATTTCCTCAGAAAAATAAAAATGGAACTGTCTTTTGTCCCAGCAATTCCACTTCTGGGATTATACCCTAAGAGTCCTGAAACACCCATACAAAAGAGCCTATGCACCCCAATGTTCATAGCAGCACAATTTACAATAGCCAAGTGCTGGAAGCAACCTAAGTGCCTATCAGCAAATGACTGGATCAAGAAACTGTGGTACATTTACACAATGGAATTCTACATAGCAGAGAGAAAGAAGGAGCTTATACCCTTTGCAACAGCATGGATGGAACTGGACAGCTTTATGGTAAGTGAAATAAGCCAGGCGGTGAGGGACAAATACCATATGATCTCACCTTTAACTGGAACATAATCAACAAAAGAAAAAAGCAAGCAAAATATAACCAGAGACATTGAAATTAAGAATAAAATAACAATAGTTGGAGGGGAGGAGGGAGGGCATTGTGGGGAGAAGGGTTTTCAGGAACTACTATAAAGTACACACTTTCAAAACCAAGGAGGAGGGTGGAAGCAATGGTGGGAGGTGGGTTTGAATGTGGTGGGTGGGGAGGGGAGGGGAGAAAATACAGACAACTGTAATTGAAAAATAATAAAGTAATTTTTAAAAATCCATAAACAGTAGAAAAATCATATAAAAAGATCCTGAGTTGATTATATTAACAAAAATATGTTGGAAGAGTTCATAGATTAAATCAGAAAAGATCTGATATGTTATTAGTGGGTTCCAAAGTGGTGGTGGTCTTCAGTTTTCAAGGAGGATTTTCTGAAGAAAGGGGATTTTAAGAGTTTCTCAAAGTGATTAGGAGGGTTTGGAGATTTACAATAGTAGTAATACTATGTGGGCTAGAAAAAGAAAGAGAGATTACAGACAAAAGGATAAATACTTTAGAGAAGATTTCAAATGGAGAGTATCATTTGTTTGAAAAGTTTAGGTTACAAGGACTTGAAGTCTGAAGAAATAATTAGGACATTTGGGAAAGTCAATTCATCTGGGAAATGTAGAACCAGATTGAAGTGGGCTTTATCTTGAGTTAATTTATTCTGCAGTGGCATAAGGGGGAATGTGATGCCAGCAATAACAGCTTTTGTATCATAAGTCTTCTCCACACTTCAAGGCACAGAAGGACATCCCATAATTTCCCTTGCCCACTAGAAGGTAAGAAGCAAGAACACTAATTCCAAACCAACTACATCAAAGTTTATATTCAGTTTAATCATGTAAAGCCCTGATAAAGTAATCAACAATTAGAAACTTATCTTTGAGAGCCCTACCACATATTTACCTTTGTGTCCTCATGGGCGAAATGTCCCTCAGCAAATCGGACTTTCCTGATTTCTTCCAGCTCAGGAATGACCCTTGATTTTGCTTGTACCTCTGCTTCAAAGGATTCATGCTTTTGATATTTTCCCTAAAGTTTAGAAATCAGAGTTTATAGCTAATGAAGCCTACTCTCCATGGACCATAAAGAGGTCTCTTTGTTCTCTTCTCACTTTCAGTCAGAACTATTTGTTGTTCAGCTCAGAGTGAGTGATCACCTATGACCATAGCTAGAGGAGTCACATCCTAAAAGAAATGGTCACTCTGGGTAGAACCACTGCACGAAGGTTTTTAAAGGGTCCCAGGCGCGCAGTCAGTGATCATAGAGAAAGGTTTTATTCATGTACTTATTTTTTTTGGAAATTTCCATGCAATGCAATACCTTATTATTTTAAAGGTTCAGTTGTCTCCTGGGGAAATGAAAGAATGCAACACAGTTTTTCCTCTTCAGAAAAAAAAATTCCTTTTTAGAGAAGGAAAACTAAATGAAGTAGAGAACGATGAAGACTACAACCATTACAATAATGCCTTTTTCATAGATTAAGTTTATACATACCAAATTATATTATTGTTGTCATATATAAATTAATACATTGAATTTATGAAGTAAATAATTAATAATAATTATTGTCCCTTTTAGGCATGTAACTCTTCTGATCATGATTATGCTACATGTTATAATATATATAAGGGTAAGCACTTCCCTAAACTTCTACCCCTGGGACCTCTCAGTCTAGTTAATTTGGACTTAACTAGAGATATGAATAGCCATTTGCAGAAAACCCGGAAAAACTCAGGTTAACTCCTGTCTTTCTGAGGAGAGTGGAAATCAATTTTTTCAGAAGCGTTGATATCTCTTCACCTCAGTTCCATCCTTAGTGTCACAGAATATTAAAATCACATGAATAAATTCCATAAATTCTTAGTCACTGCTTTGTCCATATTTTAACATCAGATAAATGATATATTCATATAATGTTATATAGAATGATTTTCCTTTGTATATGTGGCACTGAATCTTGAGTAACCCATACTTTAACTTGAAGGTATAGGCTGCTTAAAAGGGCAAAATTACTGTCCCTAACAGATATTCTAATCTTTCTATTGCATCCTCCTCCTACAGTTAACCATACACACATTTATATTACAGAAATATTTCCATTTTTAGAAATCATTTGATCTGTTCTGGGGAAGTTAGTAGAATTGAGTGACCTGTATGTTAGTTGGGTCTTCATAGCTCTTATCTCCTGCAATCTTGAGTTTCTCCAAAATCCATTTCTCCAGGTCATCTGCATCCCGTCTGAAAACCTGGTAGTGATAGGACTCTTCAAGTTTCTGGCCCTTCTCAGCAACCAGCTCCTTGAACCTCTGGTACCGAGTCAACACCTCCTGACGCCTCTCCTGGATCTCTTCTGCTGTTTCTAGCACTTTTGGCCAACTGCTGTCCATAGCCTGTAAGTTAAAATAGCTTGTATCCATTTCTGTTTCTCAGATTTCTAGTATGCTGTCCCTTTTATGTGTCCCAAGGTATTTACTCTTGTTGGACTTATGTTCAGGTATCTTTAATCCCATAAAACTTGTTAGAAGGGCTGAGTACATTTATAGCTACAACTAGGCTAATAATTTTTGATTAGCCTAAACACTTTCTGACTTTTCAGATACACTTGTGCCAGAATTTATTAAGTTCTATAAGTAGAATTTGGACTAATAATACAAGTTATGTTTAAATTAGTAAGACCACAGTTTCAGATGGATAAAAATGTAATTTTATTGCTTTCAAAACCTAATAGATTGACAAGTACTAATCATTTTGAACTCAATTTAATGAATGGTGTAAAAATAGCTTGCAATTAACTTCACTAATGATACACACAAAAGTTTAAAGATGTTGAAAATACAAAAAAAGAATCAATAAATATATATTTGAAAAAATGTTGTTTTCTTCTTACTTGAAAATGTAGCCCATATATTTTTTACTCTTATATGCCTAGTTCACAAGTACTACAAACCAAAAGTTTAGCCTGTCTTCTACCCAATCATCACAAATTTCAAATTATTAATATCAGTAATTGCCTTTTAAAATATAAAACACTGTACTCTCAAACAATATACAGTATTTTCTTTCTGTAGTGGAATCTCTCATTTGTCACAATAGCCTGCAAAATATCTACAGAGTCCATCTTAATTCATCTGGATAAAGGCACAGTTTCCCCTCTTATCTCAGCCAGAGCACTCAATATAAAGTTCAAAACGTCTTTCTTTCTCTTTCTTTCTGAAGGCAATTACTACTCTCAGTGGCTTTTACTAGTTTGGGTACAGAATTAAATCATTCTATGTAAGCTCAAATCAGCATTGTGTATCATTTTACTCCATGTTACTTAGTCATTCTCTGGAAACCCATGTAAAGAGGTCATAGTGGATTTTAGTGCTGTATAGTCATGAGCTCAAGGTCATTGTTTAAAGTGAGAAATTCTCAAAAGTGAGAATTAGAATTTAACTTCTCTACTTCATAAGAGTAAAAAAACAGTTCTTAATCCCCCTATTAAAGATAGTATAGAATGTTAGAAGGAGATAGCTTTTCTAATTATACTAGGGACAAATTGTACTCACCATTTCCTTTGGAAAGTGCTCCAGTTTTCCTAAAAAACTAAAACTTAGGAAAATAAAATGTATTTGAGAGATACAAACAGAGAGAGAGAGAGACAGAGAGAATTCAAGTGGAATTGTCTAGTCTAATTCAGATAGTGACTAGAGAAACGTTACATATGTGGAGAGGGGAAAAAAAGCCTCTTACTTGGACTCAGAATCCCACCAGCTATAACCTACGTTATCTTCAGAAGACAGATTCAGCTGAGGTGGCTGCAAACTTTCACAGATGCTGAATGACTCAGCTGTTTTGGGAAATTATGGCTCTTAGAGCTTCTCAGCAGGATTTTATAAAAAATGAAAAGTTCTTTTTAGATGAAAATTAGAAAGAAAAAAGTTATAGGTATAAGATAAAGAGGCTGTATTATGATTGTGTTCTGTTTCTTTTATTTGTTTCAGATTTTTTGTATGAAAATCATAAGTTAAAAAATTTTGTGTTCCCCGTTCTTCAGACTCTGTGCAAAATTACAAGAATTTAGTGCATACATAAGTTCTTGTTTCATTATATCCCTAGGAAATACAACTCAACAACTTCATACAAACCACAGGGCAGGTTTTTAACAGCCTTGATGTCAACAAGATATTCTAATTCTTGCTGTAGAGCCTTGGCCTAAAGAGAAAAAAATATATTACTGGCCTTATAGATTGTATTTTTTAATCTGATTTAGATCTACCCTTAATAATTTAAATAGAAGGAACAAAGGAATTTAACATATGTATGTTATTTGTTTTTCATGAAGCAAAAATTAGGACACCTCATTTGACAAAGTAACAGTTACATAGCATTTGAAAATGCAACTGAGATCTAAAGTGTAAGATAAAAGTCAAGCCCTGGCTGGTGTAGCTCAGTGGATTGAGCGCGGGCTGGGAACCAGAGGACAGAGGATCCTGGTTCGATTCCCCGTCAGGGCACATGCCTGGGTTGCGGGCCAGGTCCCCAGTGAGGGCCATGTGAGAGGCAACCATACATTGCTGTTTCTCTCCCTCTCTGTCTCCCTCCCTTCCCCTCTCTCTAAAAATAAATAATAAATAAAAAATAAAAAATAAAATGTAAGATAAAAGTCCTTCTGTTTCATTAATTATTTTAATGGAGAGCAAAAGAAGCAGAAATTATTTTACAAAAGCATAGATTTTTAAAGCAACTTTATAAAAGTGAAACAAATAAAAATAGTAGAATGGTTTCAGATCTTCCTGTAAAGCAGTGGTACTATCCATTCCAGTGTAAATCCAACTTGAATAATTTAGCTTTCATGATCTGCTAGATTGAATCAAGGTTCTACATTTCCAGTTTTCCTTATTCCTATATCATCTCACTCAAAGAAATCAAGAGAACTTTAAATTCTTTTCTTGAAATTTTAGTACTACTTTACTTCTTCATATAGTTTTATTATATTCAAATCAAATTTGAGTACTAAAGGCAGGAACACAAATCTTAAAGAATGTATTATATCACTTACACCAAGGAACTTCTGACTGGAGTTGGGGTGAGTAGGTAATAGTTCTGGTCTTTATTAAAGAGGTAAGAAGAACCATCTTTAATTAGAATCTATCATAATAATGTACATATCATCATGATTATTTTATATTAGTTTCTAATCTTTAGAAGATTTGCAAAACAAATACCATAATCCCCATTTTTAAGATTCTATTTATTTACTTTTAGAGAGAGGGGGAGGGAGTGAGGAAGAAAGGGAGAGAAACATGTGAGAGATACAGTTGGCTTTCACACCCCCACCCCCACCCCCCAGCTAGGGACCTGGTCCACAACCCAGGCATGTGCTGTGACTGGGAATCTAACCAGCAACCTTTCCATTAATATGGCCACACCAGTCATGGCCATAATCCTCATTTTTTATGAGAAAAAAGAGGTAGTCTCTGAGAAGTAAGCTCATCCCACGGTTACCTGGTTTGTGTGTTTTTAAACAAAGTCAAATCCATGTGAGTATGACCATCAAGGCACTGTTTTCTTCATCTGTAATTAGTCAATCTTCTCTTCGTCTGTCAACATTTCTGGTTGTCTTATTCCAGGATTTTCTTACCAAGAGTGCCAACCATGTGATAACCTATGACTAAACAAATGATAGGGCACAACTGGCAGGACTGGCCATCCTGAAATAAAATAAAAGTGGATAAGGATAATAATCTTTAAAGTAGGTAACAATGTGTATATGCACAGGAGACAGAAGAGAGGTTTCATACTAATGAAGAAATGTCCTTTGAATTTTCAGTCATTGTATCCAGAAAAGATTCAAGGTAAAAATTTCTCTGACAACACTCTGGCTATTATCTTGGCAGCTGCTGACTTAAAATTTAGTCCCACCTTATCTCCTCAGTACTTTTAGACTGGCAAAGTTTTTCCAGTCTCTAAGCATTGTTTACCATTATTAGCATGAGTATCAGTGTGCATCCTTGGCACAGATGGAAGGGCATAATAAGAAAATCTTAAACCCATGTGGCTTAACACTTGGATCTCTGACCTTTTGCCACTTTTATAGTCTTACAAGAACACCTATTGGCTCTCATGATGCAGAGACCCTGGTTAGAGGAGGTCAGGTAAAGAATGCATGATGCTAAGTGAAATAGACAGGAATTAAGGACAAATACCATATGATCTCACCTTTAACTGGAACATAATCAACAAAAGAAAAGAGCAAGCAAATATAAACAGAGACATTGAAATTAAGAACAATCTAACAATAGCCAGAGGGGAGAAGGGTTTTCAGGAGCTACCATAAAGGACACATAAACAAAACCAAGAGGGAGGGCGGAATCAAGGGAGGGAGGTGGGTTTGGATGGGATGCGGGGAGGGAGGGGAGAAAATGCAGACAACAGTAATTGAACAACAATAAAGTATTTTTTTAAAAGAATGCATGACAGATACTGTGGAAGTTTAGATTCGTGTAAATCATTAAAACCACATTGTTGCACTGCATGAGTACTGAGAGGCTACAGAGGAAGCTTGAGTTCATCACAGGTAGCTGCACAAAGAGAAGTCTTCATTTAATTTTTCAAGAGTGGGAATTTGGAGGGTAATTGCATTTGGTCATGGTTATCAGGTCTGGGCAGATGTGTTTGTCACACACTGGTTTAATCTGCATTTTCCAGCTTGCCTTAGCCTCTTCTCAGTTATCAGATTTTCCTTTCCTGGGCTCAGAAACTCCAAGAAATACTTTATATTAAAAAATTCTGAAGTCTTTTTTAATTTTCATCACTAAAATTCATTAGTTTACTGTAGATTTTCTGGATACCAACTTTCTCTGATCATTTAACAGCAGGAACAATATGCTCATTTTAATGTAAGACTATATTTTGGAAGAGAGGTCATCATTATTTTATTATTAAAATATTATTTTTGTTTCTCCATGATTAGTTCTTAAATATATATCTAATTTTAGTCTCCTAAATGGGTTAGAATATTAGAAAATATTATTCAAAAATATGTGAAAAACATTTTGAGGTTTATTGCATCTATATAAACTCTCATCACTTTAGGTTCTTAAAGTTATTTGCTCCTTACCTCTATTTGAAAAATCATATATTATTAAATTTTGCAATCTTATACTAAAAATATAACTCTTTTTCCCATACTATTATCTTCTCTTACTGTACCTTTTTTATTTTATTGATTTTTTGTTTTACTTATTTGGTATTACTGCATTGAATAAGAGAATGTAAAACCCATGATATTATTTTTTTACAATGAACTATGCAATTGAAATACAAAGAAAGCTTGGGACAATGGAGAATGCACTATTTTTTAAACAGAGGCATGTAATTTGAAGTCTTAATTCTACCATTTAATAATCAGTGATTGTTGGAAATTTGTTTAAATTTTATTAAGCATATACAGGGAATAGTAATGACTAATCTACCTATTCCAGAGACTTGTTATATGACTCAATTTAGATGGATGACTGAAAAACACTTTATATTTAATGCAGAAAAAGAATTGTTAACTGATGTGAAGAATGCCAGCAATATATATTTTAATTACTTCAAGTCATATATTTTATTCTGATTCATTAATTTTGAAAATCAGGATGTAAAAGGCTGACATCGGATATGGGATAATTTTTCACAGAACTAAATGCTTATATTTTAATTATTTTTTAAATATATTTTATTGATTATGCTATTACAATTGTCCCATTTTTCCCCCTTTATTCCCCTCCACCCTCACCCCCCATTCCCCGCCCTTTAGTTTTTGTCCATAGGTCATACACTTAAGTTCTTTGTCTTCTACATTTCCTATACTATTCTTAACCTCCCCCAGTCTGTTTTCTACCTACCGTTTATGCTACTTATTCTCTGCACCTTTTCCCCCCTCTCTCCCCCTACCACTCCCCTGTTGATATCCCTCCATGCCTTATTAAATCCCTTTAACATTTCATATAATAAAGGCTGGATGATGATGAACTCCTTAAACTTGACCTAATCTGAGAAGCACTTTTTCTGCCCTTCCATTCTAAATTATAGGTTTGCTGGATAGAGTATTCTTGGATGTAGGTCCTTGCTTTTCATGACTTGGAATACTTCTTTCCAACCCCTTCTTGCCTGCAAGGCCTCTTTTGAGAAATCAGCTGACAGTCTTATGAGAATTCCCTTGTAGGTATTGTCTCCTTTTCTCTTGCTGCTTCTAAGATTCTCTCCTTATTTTTAATCTTGGGTAATGTAATTATGATGTGTCTTAGTGTGTTCCTCTTTGGGTCCAACTTCTTTGGGACTCTCTGAGCTTCCTGGACTTCCTGAAAGTCTATTTCCTTCACCAGCTTGGGGAAGTTCTCCTTCAGTATTTGTTCAAATAAGTTTTCAATCCCTTGGCCTTCCTCTTCTCCTTCTTGCACCCCTATGACTCAGATGTTGGGGTGTTTAAAGATGTCCTGGAGGTTCCTAAGCCTCTCCTCGTTTTTTTGAATTCTTGTTTCTTCATTCTTTTCTGGTTGGATGTTTGTTTGTTTTTTCTGCTGGTCCACTCTGTTGATTTGAGTCCCAGTTTCCTTCTCATCCCTATTGGTTCCCTGCAGATTTCCCCTCATTTACTTTATATTATCCTTCATTCGTTCAAGTAATTGTGACAATCTTTCATCAAATCCTGTGAGCATCCTGATTAACAGTGCTTTGAACTGTGCATCTGATAGGTTAGCTATCTCTTCGTCACTTAGTTGTATTTTTTCTGGAGCTTTGATGTGTTCTTTCATTTAGGCCATTTTTTTTTCCTCTATGCGCCTGTTACTTTAAGGAGTGGAGCCTTAGGTATTCACCAGGGCAGGGTAACCCACATCGTTGTGTTGTGACAGTCTGTGGGGGCGGGGCCTGAGAGAACAATGGCACTTGCTCTGTTCTCCACACTTCCCCATCTACCCACAAGCCAGTTGGGCCCTTGTTTGCTGGCTCCGGGATGAGTGGGCAAGCCTTCACAGTTCCAAGTCCCTGTGGGTCTCCCCAACAAACTCTCCTGTGAGGCTGGGAGTTCCTCCACTGCCGCCTCAACCCCCACAGGTGTTTTCAATTGGTGGTTTGAGGCTTTATTTCCCTGTGTTGGTGGGCCTTGCGATCTGCTCCGCTCCCCAGCTTTTCCTCCAGGTTTATCTGCGTGAGAATGAGGGACTGCCCAGTCCACCAGTCTCAGCCCAGTTTCACTGAGTGCGCTTGCGGTGTTTTGGCCAGGCACATCCGCCATGGGCCTCGGGCCCCTCCGGGCAGCTGCAGCATTGCCAGTACTGCTCCACAAACCGCATCTTGCCGAGTGCTCTCCACCCAGCTCTGCCCTGTTTACCGGTCTGGATGAACGTGTCTTCTTTAATTCCTTGGTTGTCAGACTTCCACTCAGTTCAGTTTTCTGTCAGATCTGGCTGTTTTTGTTTTTTTTAAATTGTTGTTTTTCCTCTTTTGGTGTGTGAGGAGGCACAGTGTGTCTACCTACACCTCCATCTTTGCCGGAAGTCTAAATGCTTATATTTTATGACTTTTTTTTTAAAGATTTTATTTATTTATTTTTAGAGAGAGGAGAAGGGAGGGAGAAAGAGAGGGAGAAACAGCAATGTATGGTTGCTTCTCACATGGCTCTCACTGGGGACCTGGCCCACAACCCAGGCATGTGCCTTGACTGGGAATCGAACTGGTGACCCTTTAGTTCCCAGTCTGTGCTCAATCCACTGAGCTACACCAGCCAGGGCTAAAGAATGATTTTTAATGTATCATTAGCAAATGATGCATTGAAAATATTACTTAAAATTATTTTATGTTCCTATCCAATAATAATCTCTGAGCACAGGAACCTGGAAAGAAACTATATACAGCATGTACAATGTCTATAGACTTGAGTAAAATGATTCTTTCACCAGCCAAGGTGGAGGTGTAGGTAGAAACCCTCCACTTCCTCACACAACCAAAAGGAGGATAACAGCCAATCTAAAATCAATAAACAACCAAAAGTGCCAGAAAATAAAACTGCATGGAACTCTAACAACCAAGGAATTAAAGAAACAATCAAACAGAACAACCAGACAGGTAGGCAGATGGTGGTGAGGCAGCAGGCTGCGAGGGAGGGGCTGACTTAAGGAGAAACTGAGATTCAGAGGTGGCTGTGGACTACAACAGTTTCTGCAGTGGGAGAAACTCCCAGTCTCACTCAAGAGTTCATTGGAAAGTGTGCTAGAGACAAGCAAGAGAGCTGCATTGTTCCCTCTCTGGCCCCTCCCCCACAGGCAGTGCCACAGCGCAGCAGGGAGGTTTGCCCTACCTCAAGAATACCTAATGCCCCACCCCATTACAAATTAACAGGGGCCCAGAACAAAGAAATAGGTCCAAAATGGAAGAAAGGAGCAAAACCTCAGAAAGACAGCTAAGCAATGAGGGGATAGCCAACCTATCTGATGGAGAATTTAAAGCCCTTGTAATCAAAATGTTCACAGAACTGATTGAGCTTGGTCAAAAAATGAAAGAACAAATGAGATACCCAAAATGAAATAAAGTAAAATATTCAGGGAACCAATAGTAACAGGAAGGAAACCAGTACTCAAATCAACTATTTGGGAAAAAAGGAAGAAATAAACATCCAACGGGAACAGAATGAAGAAACAAGAATTAAAAAAAAAACTGAAGAGAGTCTCACGAACCTCTGGGACAACCTGAAACATTCCAATATCTGAATTATAGGGGTGCCAGAAGGAGAAGAACAACAGCAAGAAATTGAAAATTTATTTGAACAAATAATGAAGGAAAACTTCCTCAATCTGGTGAAGGAAATAGACTTCCAGGAAGTCCAGGAAACCCAGAGACTCCCAAAGGAATTGGACCCAAAGAGGAACACAGCAAGGCACATCATCATTAAGTTACCCAAGATTAAAGACAAAGAGAGAATCTTAAAAGCAGCAAGAAGAAAGGAAAGACTTACCTACAAGGGAGTTCCCATAAGGCTAACAGCTGATTTCTCAAAAGAAACCTCACAGGCACGAAGGGGCTGGCAAGAATTATTTGAAGTCATGAAAGGCAAGGACCTACATCCAAGAGAACTCTATCCAGGAAAGCTATCATTTAGAATGGAAGGAAAGATAAAGTGCTTCCCAGATAAGGTCGAATTAAAGGAGTTCATCATCAACAAGTCCTTATTATATGAAATGTTAAAAGGACTTATCTGAGAAATAGAAGAAAATCAAAAACTATGAACAGTAAAATGACAACAAACTCACAACTATCAACAACTGGACCTAAAAAAGAAAAACAGTGAAAACAAAAACCAAGCAAACTAGAACAGGAACAAAATAAGAGAAATGGACATCACATGGAGGGCTTTCAGTGGGAAGGGGGAAAGGCGGAATGGGGGGAAAGGTACAGAGAAGAAGAAGCATAATTGGTAGGCATAAAATAGATGGAGAGAAATAAAAAATGGTATAGGAAAAAGAGAACTCAAAGAACTTATATGTACAACACATGGACATGAACTAAGGGGGAATGCTGGAGGGTTTGGGGGTAGAGAGTGGAGGGGGGATAAAGGGGAAAAATTTGGAAAACTGTAATAGCATAATCAATAAAATATACTTAAAGACTTGGGTAAGCAGTCAAAAATATGTAATGCATGGAAAATAGCAAATGTGTTAAGAAGATGCTTGACTGCCCATATTGAGTTGATGTGCAATTTAAAGCAACATTTGTTTGCCCATTAACTTGGTAAACACTTAAAATCTACCCAATTTTGGCAAAGGAAATGGGAAAGTCTATTTTATGCACTGTTGGAGGGAATAAAAATTGATAAAGTCTTAAAAAATAAAATAAAATAAAACAATTCTTTCAGTGGCCATATATATCAGATTCAAGATGGAATCAAAGTTTCAGATGATACTCTGAATTTGATTTGGACCACAAAACGATAATGTAGTTATTCATGCAATCTTAGGAAATGGTGTAAAGAAGCCACAGAAGTAACAACATAGAGTCAGGAGAGTATAGAACTGAAGTGTTATGATTGTGTGATAACAGAAGGGATTGTAGATGGCCAGATATGGGTCCATAGTCATGGGGGTGAGCAGGAAATTCTCAGTAATGTCAGGGAGTAAAATAAATACATCTGTAGGAGAAAAACAGCAGGAGAAATGGTCTTCTGCTTACTGACTAGATTGGAGAGTATCTTGTGGATGATGATTATGGTATACCATATTTCCACTAAGGAGAGACCTCAATGAAGAAATACATGTGAATGTAGAGTTGGGAATCCATTTTGGTGGAGAAGAAGACAATATGGGCCCCAATGATAATGAACAGGTAAATTAGAGCAAGAGGACAAAAATAAAAGTCCATCCTCCTGCAAATGAGAAAAAATAGCTAACATAAATTCAATCACTACTGTCAAACTCTTACTTGTCATCCTCTCAGATATGGGTAAAAATAGAAATTAGATGCCTGCACAACTGGTTTAGAGAATTAATTGGATAATCAATTTATTAATTTATTATTATTTTATTTGTTTATTCAAGCTTTTTGCTTTAAAATTTTAATTATAATTTACATTCAATATTACTTTGTGTTAGTTTCAGGTGTACAGCATAGTAGTTAGAAACCCATACACTTTACAAAGTGTTCCCCCTGATATTTTCAGTACCAAACTGGCACCATACATAGTTATTACAATATTATTAAATACATTTGTGAGATCCTCCTATGTTCTATGTGCACTTCAATATGTTTAAATTAGGGGGACCACTAAGAAAAACATAATGTTCCAAATATATAAATTGCTGTATCATTTTCTAGCTAACCACACCATGAAATTCAGCTTATATAGTATTTTGCATGTTACCCAAGAACATATTTTATAATTAGCAAAATTTTTCTACATATATATATAGTTTGAAATAATTTCTATATATTGCTTGAATATATATATACATATATATATATATATAGATATAGATATAGATATAGATATAGAGTTTGAAAATAATTTAAATCCTTCATTTATATCAGCCCCTCTCCAACTCAGGAAAAATAAAAGTCAGGGGTCTGCTCAAATACTACATCCTATGAATGATTTCACATTAAATTACTCTTTCTGTGGTAGTCCCATGGCAACTTATTTTATACGTTCTAGGACATGGCTAATATTACAATATTATGTCTACTTCTCCAATTACTCCATATACTCTATTTTAACCTAATGTTTTGCATTAACAGGTGCTCAATTAAAGGTGGTGGAAATAAATTTTATTGAAAGTGAATGCTAAGTGAAGTAAGCTAAGTGAACTCAGATAAATACTACATGATCTCACCTAAAACTGGAACCTAATCAACAAAACAAACAAGAAAGCAAAATATAAGCAGAGACCTTGAAATTAACAACAATCTGACAGTAACCAGAGGGGAGATGTGAAGAGATAATGGCGGGGGGAAAGGGGGAAGAGTTTTCAGGAACATCTATAAAGGACACACAGACAAAACCAAAAGGGAGTAGGATCGATGGGGGGGAGTAGGGATGGCTGGGGTGAGAGGAGTGGAGGGGGGGAAAATGGAAACAATGGTACTTTAACAACACTAAAAAAATGTGGAAAAATAAATTTCCACCCAGTTCAATTTCACTATGTGGTAACATAATGTCAAAGAAAATGACAAGCCAAGTGACAAAGGAATCAGATAAATGTGAACATATTTCATTAAGGAACTCTCTTGACATGATAAAAGTTTTAACTGAAGATGACAATAAATTAAGAAATACTTTAAAAAAGAAGTGTGTAACATGACATAAAGTAATTATCACAGCAATTTCAAGGAACAATTTTATGCTTGGTATAATTTTATTCTCTGTCTACTGCCAAAAAAACCCCCTCTATATTTGGGATCCAAATGGGTACCTAACATCAAGCTGGCTTGTATCTGTTAATTCTTGAGATTATGGCATGAACTCTTCTATTCCTTTACTTGTAATAACTCAGTGTGACATCATAAAAAATTACTTAAACAGTTTGTAATAACTGCCATGAAAAAGACAAAAAAGATCACAAATTAAAAAAAAAAAAAAAACAAAAAACAAATTGCCAGTAACCCGAGGGGATTGGGGAGAGGGCTAATGGGAGAAAAGGAGAAGGTCCATCAAGGAAGATGTATAAAAGACACATGGAAAAAGCCAAAGGGGGTAGGTTCTAGGGTGGGAGGCAGGGGTGGGGTAGGGGGCCCTGGTGGGGTTGAAATGGAGACAACTTTACCTGAGCAACAATAAAAAGAAGAAAATAAAAGTGAGAAAATTTTTAAAAAAGAAAGTGAAGAGTTAAGCAGCATATGACTGAGCAGGCTGGATTCAGAAATGACAACTTCAACCTTAACTCTGAACGTTGAGAAAAAGTTTATCATCTCCGTTTTTCCTGAAGATGAATATAATACATTTAGTTCTTCTGGGTGAATACATCCTATGTGAAGCAAGAATATAATTTGTAGAAAAAGAAAGATAAATTGGAGTTAGAAAAAATGCTTGACTACTTGGTCTCCAATATTTTTTTGGAACAAAATAGGAGAAAATAAATAAATAAATAAATAAGCCTTGTCCTAGTTAATGAAACAATTATTCTTCCAGTTGTTTAGGCCAAAATTCTTGAATTCAATATTGTTTCCTGTTTTTCACACCCCCACATCCAATCAGTAAGCAAGTCAGTCAGGGATACTTTCCAGAATCCAACTATTTAAAATATTCACACCGCTGCCCTAGTCTAAGCCATCAACCCTTGCCTGGATTCTTGCAATAGCTTCCAAACTTACCTGCTTCTGCCCTTGCTCCTTTTTAGTCTATCCTCAGCACCAAAATTAAAAGATAAGTTAAAAGGGAAATCCTATTAAAAGGTAAATTTTAAAAAAGATAAATTAAATAATGCCTTTTCCGATGGGTTTTCACTTCACTCTAGTGGTCTTTTAGTTCTCCTGTAATTTGGCCACACAAGGATTTTTCTGACTTCATTATTTACTTCTTCATACCCACACTAGCACTCATATCCACGTTTTACCCAGAATGCCCTTACCTCAGAACCTTTGCACTTCTATTCCCTTTACTTACAGCATTCTTCCTTAAAATATAAAAATGCCCAGAACTCCTTTCCTGTACTTATTTTGGTCATTATTCAAATATTACCTGCTGAAGGAGGTCATTAAAAATTACACAAATATTAGGAGGTCATTACAGATTACCCTGTATAAAATTTACCCCAATCCCTAAACTCCATATTCCCTAGCCATATATTGTTGGGTTTTTTTACTTTATTCTCTCTTTCTATCTTTGAATACACAGTCATATTTTATTTAGGTTATTTTCTAACATCTATAAATACAAAGAGTTTCATCTTTTTTGTATAGTTTTATATGTAATGGCTAGAACATCAATATAGATGGATTTGGAATGTAATACTTTATTTAAAATTAACCTGACTCTACTTAGGTTGTTTTTGCATGTACAGGAAGTTTCTTCAAATGCCAAAGACAAAGATAGCTCAAAGTCCCTTTCACTGATGGAGAAGTTATAAGTAGGTAAATATACTCACATATTATAGAGAAAAATTGGTGAAAGTATTAGTGGTATCAGGTTATGAAGATGTGCATATGATAGCATAGATTGGTGATGGGAGAAAAATTTTAGAGCTGAAGAGTAAAATACCTAAGAAATTATTAAATTCTAAGCTGTATAATGAATGACCAACATTTTAAAGCAATTTCAAATTCAACCTGCAATTAAGTTTTTTCTATTGTTGTTCAGGTATAGTTGTCTCCATTTTCATCCCACCATGGCCCCTTGCCCCACCCATCCCTGCCTCCCACCCTCAAGCCTACCTCCTTTGGTCTTTTCCATGTGTCTTTTATACATGTTCCTTGCTGGACCTTCTCCTATTTTCCCTCATTATCCCTCTCCCCTCCTCTCTGGTTACTGTCAATTTGTTCTTTATTTCAATGTTTCTAGTTATATTATGCTTGCTTGTTTGTTTTGCTTTAGAATGCTTGCACATTCTTGCTGTAAGATACATGAACTTAAATTTTTACTAGCCATTTTTTTTCTTAAAATGTAGACACTCTATTTAAAGGGCAAAATCTCTTAAAATTGCTTATTTCAACTTCTAAAAGTCTTAAAAAATAGCAAAAAAATGTCAGAAATGAAGAGGTAACACTTAGCATTTTTCTTATTTTTGTATTTTCATGTAAGTCATGAAGCAATTCAATAGTCATTTATTGAGGCCATTACATGTAGATCTCAGAGTTAGGGACAGGGGTCAATGCAAATATTAATCAATGATCACTTTGCTTTAAGTTAAATGTATTAAGTATAATACCCTAAATGTATTAATTATAATGCAATGATCGGTACACTATTATTTACTGTATTCCCTAAGCTGTACTCTACATTCATGTGACTTAATTTGTGTTTTGGGTTTCTTTGGATACATATACAGAAGTGGAATTGCTGGGTCATAAAATACTCTATCTTTAATTTTTAGAAGAACTTCCACACTGTTTCCAGAGTGACTACATTAATTTGCATTCCCACCAACACTGCATGAGGGCTCCCTCTTCTCCATATTCATGCCAACACTTATTACTTGTTGATTTATTGATGATAACCATCCTGACAGGTGTGAGGTAATATCTCATTATTTTCTTTGGAAGATTGTTTATTGAGTTCCTCTGCCCATTTTTTAATTAGACTGTGCTTTTTTGGCATTGAGTTGTATGAAATTTATAATAGACAATTTATAGAAGCAATCCAAGCTTCCATCAACAGGTGAGTGTATCAAAACTGTGATACAATGAAGAACTATATGCCAAGAAGTTTAGAAACCTTGGTGAAATGGAAAAATTTCTAGAAAAATATAATCTTCCAAAACTCAGTGAAGAAGCAGAAAGCCTGAAGAGGCTGATAACAGCTGATGAAATTGAAACAGTAATCAAAAAACTCCCAACACACAAAAGCCCTGGACCAGATGCTTTCACAAGAGAATTTTACAAAACCTTCAAGGATGAGCTAACCCCTACCCTTCACATAATATTCCAAAAAATCCAAGAAGACAGAAGACTCCCAAACTCTTTTTATGAAGCCAGCATCATCCTAATCTCAAAACCAGATAAAGACACAACAAGGAAAAAAAAACTGATGAAGATAGACAAAAAAATCCTCAACAAATATTGGCAAACTGCATCCAGAAATACATTAAAAAGATCATACACCATGACTAAGTGGGATTCATGCCAGAGATGCACGGATGGTACAATGTTCACAAATCAATAAACATAATACATCACATAAACAAAAGCAAAGACAAAGATCACAGGATTATATCAACAGATGCTGAAAAAGCATTCAATAAGGCATAGCACCCATTTATGATAAAAAACACTCAGCAAAGTGAGAATAGAGGGAGACTTCTCAACATAATAAAGGCCATATATGAGAGACCTACAGCCAACATCATACTCCATGGGAGAAAGCTAAAAACTCTCCCACTAAGATCAGGAACAAGACAAGGTTGTCCACTTTCACCACTTCTATTCAACATAGTATTGGAAGTCCTAGCCACAGCAATCAGACAAGAAAAGGAAATAAAAGGCATCCAAATTGGAAAAGAGCAAATGAACAGCCATTGCTTGCAGATAGTATGATAGTGTACATGGAAAAGCATAAAGACTCCACCAAAAAACTACTAGACCTAATAAGTAAATTTGGCAAAACAGCAGGATATCCAGAAATCAAAGGCATTTTTGAATACCAACAATGAAATATCAGAAACAGAAATGGGGGGGGGGATCCTACTTAATACAGCAACAAGAAAAATAAAATACATAGGAATAAACCTAACCAAGGAGGTAAAAGACCTGTACTCAGAAAACTACACAACACTGAAGAAATAAATTAAGGAAGACACAGACAAAAGGAAACATATACCGTGTTCGTGGATCAGAAGAATTAACATCATCAAAATGACCATGCTACCCAAAGCAATTTATAGATTCAAGGTAATGCCTATTAAAGTACCAATGGCATATTTCAAAGATATAGGACAAAAACTTCAAAAATTTATGGGACCATAAATGACCTCAAATAGCTGCAGAAATTTTGAGAAAGAAGACCAAAGTAGGAGGGATCACAATACCTGATATCAAACTATATTACAAGGCCACTGTAATCAACACAGCCTGGTACTGGCATAATAACAGACACATGGACCAATGGAACAGAATAGACACCCCAAAAATAAACCCATCTCCATGGTGAATTAATATTCGACAAAAAGGACAGCAGTATAAAATGGAGCAAAAATACCCTCTTCAACAAATGGTGTTGGGAGAGCTGGACAGCTACATGCAAAAAAATAAAACTTGAGCACCAACTTACACCATAAACTAAAATAAATCCAAGGTGGATGAAAGATTTAAATATAAGTTGTGACACCATTAAAGTCCTAGAGGAGAACATAGGCAGGAAAATCTCAGATATTCCACACAGCAATATTTTTACTGATATGTCCCCTAGAGCAAGAGACATAAAGGAAAGAATAAACAAATGGGATCTCATCAAAATAAAATGCTTCTGCACAGCTAAAGACACAGCATTAATATGAAAAGAGAACCAACCATATGGAAAAACATATTTGCCAATGATACCTCAGACAAGGGTTTGATCTCCAGAATACATAAAGAACTCACACAACTCCACTCTAAGAAGACAAGCAACCCAATTAACAAATGGGCAAAGAACTTGAATGGACACTTCTCCAAGGAGGATATACAGAGGGCCCAGAGACATATGAAAAGATGCTCAGCATCAGTAGCCATCACAGAGATGCAAATTAAAACCACAATGAGATACCACCTCACACCAGTCAGAATAGCCATCGTAAACAAAGTAAAAAACAACAAGTGTCGGAGAGGGTGTGGAGAAAAGGGAACCCTAGTGCACTGTTGGTACAATTTCAGACTGGTGCAACCACTATGGAAACAGTATGGAGTTTCCTCAGAAAACTAAATGTGGAACTGTCTTTTGACCTGACAATTCCACTGCTGGGATTATATCCTAAGAATCCTGAAACACCAATCCAAAAGAACCTATGCACCCCAATGTTCATCGCAGCACAATTTACAATAGCCAAGTGCTGGAAACAACCCACGTGCCCAGCAGTAAATGATTGGATCAAAAAACGATGGTACATTTACACAATGGAATTTTATGCAGCAGAAAGGAAAGAGCTTATACCCCTTGTGACAGCATGGATGGAACTGGAGAGCATTATGTTAAGTGAAATAAGCCAGGCAGTGAAAGACAAATACCATATTATCTCCCCCTTAACTGGAATCTAATCAACAAAATGAACAAGCAAGCAAAATATAACCAAAGACATTGAAATTGAGAGCAGGCTGACAGTGACCAGAGGGGAGAGAGGAGGGTATAATGGGGGAAAAGAGTGAAGGGTTTACAGGAACAATAAAGGGCATATGGACAATATCAAGGGGGGTAGAAACGGGAAGGAGTTGGGAAGGGCTGGAGGGGTGGGGTGAAAAGGCAGAAAACTGTACTTGAACAACAATAAAAATTAATAATAATTTTTAAAAAACATGGTACATATATACAATGAATTAGTCTGCCATAAAAATAAAATTTTACCACTTGTGACATCATGGATGTACCTAGAGCATATTATGCTCAGTGAAATAAGTCAGTCTGAGTAAGACAAAAACCATATCATTTCATTTATATGTTGAATATTAAGAACAAAATAAACAAACAAAGCAGAAACAGGCTCAGATACAGAGAACAGACTGATGGTTGCCCAAGGGGTGAGGTGTTAAAGGACTGGGTTAAAAAGGTAGAGATTAGAAAGTACAAGTTGATAGTTACAAAATAGTCATAGGAATGTAGAGTATAGCAGAAAGAATATAGTCAACAATATTGAAGTGACCATTATGGTACCAAGTGAGCACTGGAAATGTCTGGAAAAACACTAAACAAAGTACGTGATTTTGCCCTGGCTGGTGTAACTCAGTGGATTTGTTACAGAGCAAGGCCTGGGGACACCCCCAATGGTACTCCAACCCTGCACCAAGGTCCGTTATGCACGCTGCCAATGGAAAAACGTCTCTCAATACCAGAGACTTGTGAAAAGGAAAAGAATTATTTATTTACGTGTTATACAGGCCTGGGATAATGACTTAAGGCCTTCTTTAAAATACTAGAGTTCTCTAGAATACCTGCAAACGCCCACAGTCCTTCCTTCCCCCCTTTTCCCAGTCCAGGGTACTATAGGAGAAGAAGTAGAAGCGTGATACAGGCAGATTCTTGGTTCCAACACCATTCGCTGTGTCACCACTGTGATCTCCAAATTAATCCAAAGAACTCCAGTTAATCCAAAACTATGTGGCACCTTCTCATGGCCCACCAGCAAGAGTCCTTTGAACCCTTTCCTTCCAGGCAAAGTCTCTGCTGCTTCCTAGGCTGTGTGGCAAAAAAGGCACCCAAAGCCACGTGGCCCTGCCTCTGTCTCTCAGGCTGAGGGGCCCCCACTCCTCAGCCACGTGGTCCAAGAGAGTCCTTCCCGCAGCATCTCTCCTGCACTCTCCCAAACCGCCGAGAGAGAGCCCAGCATCTCTGCTACATCTTGCTTCCCAGCCTCCCAAGGCACGTGGCAAAGGGAGCCCCAAAGCTGCGGGGTTTTCCCTTCTCACCAAAAGCCGCGTGTTCCAAGCCCCAGATATGGCTGTTGTGTCTGGGTTTAAATGCCCCGTGCCAACCTTCCTCTTGCAGCCCTCATTTCCGACTCCTCCTTCAATTGGCTACACCTGCCAGCACTTCATATTCCTCCAGTTTTTCTGGGCTGCCATGTTAGCTGTGGGCAGGGGTGACCCCATGGCCCAGAGCCAACCATCTCCAAGTTTTCACACAGGCACTGTGTCTAGGGGGAGTTGCCTCTCGGCTACATCCTGGGTGGAAATCTCCTCCATCCCCCTTGCTCAAAGTATGGCCACAGCTATTTAACATATCTATGGAACCAGTTAAAGGTTATAGATATGTTAAATGACCATGGCAGAGGCTGGCTGCAAAGCTGCTCCCATACCCAACAGCTCTGAATGGCCCTGCTCCAGGAGTCCCATCCCCCACTCAGTTCAGACCTGTGGGGGTGAGGACATTCTATATACATATTTCTAATATTTCCTGGATACCTTGAGTTCTGGACCCTATTACAAATCCTTGTTTGGGCCCATTTCTTGGCTACACCCTGTAACAGATTGAGTGTGGGCTACCAACCAAATGGTAGCTGATTCCATTCCTAGTCAGGCCACGTTCCTGGGTTTCGGGCCAGGTCCCCAGTAGGGGGTGCAGAAGAGGCAATCACACATTGATATTTCTCTCCCTCTCTTTCTCCTTCCCCTCTCTCTAAAAAAATAAATAAAATCTTAAAAAAAAAAGTATGTGATTTTATAACCACTATGCTGTATACCTGAAACTAATACAAAATAATATTGAGTGTGAACTTTAATTGAAAAAATAAAATTTACATTAAAAAATTCAAAGTGGAATGCAAGTAGTGTCATAAGAGAGGTATAGATAAAGTGCAATGAGATTTCACAAAAGATACTTCCTATAATCTCTAGTCAGAGTGCTTGGGTCCAAGTCCTTATTTGATTAGTTTTATAAGTAAGTTATTTGTCTTCTCTTTATCTCAGTGTTTTTAACTGCAAACTAGAAATGAGGACACAGTATTTCATCATTTTGTAAGCATTAAATAAAGTAATAGATGTAAAAACACCACATGCCTGGCACATAGACACAATTAATGTTAGTTATAAGCAAAATCATTATTTAGCTTCATTCCCTAGAGGAATGAATAATACAAAATATGTGTTCATTATATGAATTTAAGTTTAGCATGATCTATAATGATAAAACATTACTATCTAAGTGTTGTGGTGAGACACGCATGCAATATAAAGTCTGGACACATTTTGGTCACTTGTCCTATCATTAGCCAGTTCCATGACTTTAGATGTCTATTTGCCTCAATTTGTTTGATCTGCACAATGGGTATGATAATATCAATTATACTAGTTTGTTAGCAAGATTGAGGAATCCCAAACCTTCAAGCCCATATGAACAGATGTGGGTTTGTTTTTGTTTGTTTGGTTTTTGGTTATTTGTGCACTGTACAACCTACAAAATAAAAGGGAAAATTATATTTTATTTTACTCTTATTACACAACTTGCACACTCACCAAATACACATACACATATTCTTTTCTTTCTCATTATGTTTGGCCAAAGCCATTTTTTTACCTACTCAAAGTGTTCTGGATCTTATCTCATAGTCAATGAGCTACAGTTGAACAGAACTTTTATCTTCAGTATATGGTACTGCTTTGAGCTCTTTGACATCAAATTCCATACTCACATCTGTCTGGAACCCTTTTTTGTCTTCTGGCAAATGGATTAGAATACATACCACCACCATGTAATTCTTAGTTGTTATAAGCAACTAGAGTCTCTCTACTAAAGTTTTTTTTCCAGAGTATCTGGACATTTTGAATATGAAAACAAAACAAAATAGTCCATTCTTTTTAAGATTAGTTAAGAAAAACAATTTGCATTTAGAAATGTTATTCTAGAGTCTAAACTCTACTACCCTCATTAAATCCTTAGGTCACACTAGAGTCCAGATTTTGAAAACATGGAAAAGAGTCAAAGGGAAAGTAGTAAAAGAAAAGTGAAAAAAGAAATAAGTGATTAGGTAAAAGTAGAAGAGCAATGGATAAAAAAACCTCTTGCCTTGGTTTTCTAACTATGTAAATTCTGGATTCATCTTCCTTCATTTGATTCTGGAGTATGTCATTCTGGATATTAATGAAACTTGTACTGATATAATTATAACACTTATCACATTTCCTGTATACATAATAATTTTTCAAACTTTCTTGAAGAAATAAGTGAAGACAGGAAGTTTCACTTCTGGATATTTATGTGAAGAAAATAAAAACACTAATTCAAAAAATAAATGCATCCCTCTATATTCACTGCAGCATTATTTACAATAGCCAAAACATGGAATCAACCTGTGTCTAACATTGGAAGAATAGATTAAAAAATTTGATGGATATATATGATGGGATACTATTAAGTCCTAAATAAGTAAAACCATTCCATTTGCAACAACATGGAGGGACCTGGGCCTTATGCTAAGTGAAATAAGTCAGATAGAGAATGGCAAATACTATGTGATTTCTCCTCTATGTGGAAATTAAAAACAACAGGTAAGCTTATAGATACAGAGAACAGATTGGTGATTGTCAGCAGCAGCAGGGGGTCTTGAGAAGAAATAGGTGAAGAGGGTCAAATAGTAATAAATTAATTAAATGTCAACTACATAGGAGGTCATATATACACATATTCAGTAGATCTGATGAATCAGTATTTAACTGCAACTGTCAGGCATTAAACATATGTTCCCCTTAATTAAAATTAATAAAAAATTTAAACTAGGTATTCATTTTGACCCAGAAATCCTAGTTTTAGAAATTTCTTTGATATATATATTTAAAAATCTATGTAGAAGATCCATTTCCACTGTGTAAGGGCAACCTTGTTAGCACTATAAAATTCTGCCCTTGATATGTACTATATACTCTACCTTTATTATTTATGGCAAGATGTTTTCATTACCACTCAGTTGTATTATTTTTATTCTTTTCTGTTTTTTTCATCATTCTTTAGGTCTGAGGACAAATTATATTAAACATTACAAAAATTTGTATAGGCAAACCACTATCTTAAGTTGATGGTGAAATGTTAAAATAATATTTTCATATCATTTATCATATTGTCACAATCCATTTAACAAAGTTTAGTTAGATTTCAATGAAAATTATCAAATTATCTGCCAGAGTAGGTATGTTTTCCCTTGTGATGAGATGAGGGTACCTTTACTACAGTTAAGTATGGTACTTAATTTCACGTGCCAATAGTGTGATATTTTAAATGAACAAACAAAAAGGCCAAATCCACCAACTTGCTGCTGCCTAGATCACTGCAGCTTCTAGTGATAGAGTAGGCAGTTAGGCAGACATAAATTGAAGAGGAAAGATAGGCCGGGTACAGACTGGAGGTGAACAGGGCAGAAAGTCTAGCAATAGGCAAAACTGGAAAAACAAGTAATGTAGGGTAGGACCTCAACCCCAGGGTGACCTTTCCTCCCCTAGCATGTTGTTAGTCATGCAGTTTAGATCCTGTGATCTTTATATCATTGGTAATGTTGTTCAGACCCTCCCCTACCTTTTCACACCTGGTATGTTATTAGTTATGTGATAGACCCACCCCCATAAAGGAGGAACAAGAAGGCCAGGTCATATAACTCCCAAACAACTCCTTGCAAGACCACTCCCTTAAGCATTAAGCCCTCAGGACAATGAGCTTATATCAAGTAACCATAAGAACAAAGCCTGGGGTTTTCTGATCACAGGGATAGAGTTTTGGTCAAACTAGAGATAACAAGTAGGCCTCAGTTGTACTTCAGCTTCAGGCTCAGAAAAGCAGCAAATCCAGGTAAAGCTATGGCTGACATCAGGACCAGATGCACTAACTAATGACCCCCCCGCTCCCCTAGCACCAACCAATCAGAGAGATAATGACCCTAAAAGGATCATTAATATTCTGTCAAGATCCTCCCTGAAACCTCCTCTAAAATCCCCAACTTTGGAAAACAGATAAAACCCCTCAAGATAAAAGACCCATTCTCTCTCTCTCTCTCTCTCTCTCTCCCTCTTCCTCTCTCCCCCTCCCTCCCTCCCCACCCTTCCTCTCTCTCTTGCATAACCACACCTTTCCTCCCCCTTTCCTCAAGGTGTGTACCTTTGGTTACTTTCTCCTGAAATCAAAGGGCCCTTCTTTTGCCTTTGTAGCTTGTTTCGTGAGTCCATACAACCTACGTGGTTCAGTTCTCCTACATGTGTGACTTTTTAAATAAACTTTTTCTTATAATTAGAGTTCTTGGCTCTAAAGTCTTCTTCAGCCAAATTCAAAGACAGATCTAACATTGCTAGTAACATCGAGTACCATTCGCCATTAACACTGGGATGCAGTATTTTTTTTCCTGAATTTAAAATGAAACAAAACAAAAAAGTTGTGCCTGAAAAAAATTGTGAAGTGAAGAATTGTTTAAATAGTGAAAACAAGAGAAATAAATGAAGTTTTTCAATAGTACTAACAAGACCTTCAGGGATTATCTCTGCTGTATAATTACCAAACAAAAAAGTTTTCCCTATGTCTCTGTTTTTTGAAAACTATAGCCACAAAATTAGAAAATGTAGAATGGTTGTTAAGAACAAGTTTTTTTTTAAATAATTACTTTATTGTTGTTCAATTACAGTTATTTGCATCCTCTCCCTTCCCCTCCTCCCTCCCCCTCCAACCCCACCCCCCTCCCCAGCCTCCCTCCTCCCCCTTGGTTCTGTCCATGTGCCCTCCATAGTGATTCCTAAAAACGCTTCTCCCCTTTGTCCCCTCCCCCCTGGCTATTGTTAGACTGTTCTTAATTTC
>PVJI01021958.1:0-26158 GCA_004026765.1 Micronycteris hirsuta
AGCACAATTTATGATAGCCAAGTGCTGGAAGCAACCTAAGTGCCCACCAGTAAATGAGCAGATAAAAGAACTATAGTATATTTACACAATGGAATACTATGCAGCAGAAGGAAGGAGCTCCTACCCTTCACGACAGCATGGATGGAACTGAAGAGCATTTCACTAAGTGAAATAAGCCAGGCGGTGAGGGATAAATACCATATGATCTCACCTTTAACTGGAATATAATCAACAAAAGAAAAAAGCAAACAAAATATAACCAGAGACATTGAAATTAAGAACAAACTTACAATAACCAGAGAGAAGGAAAGGAAAGGGATAATGGAGGAAAAGAGGGGGTGGTCCATCAAGAAACATGTATAAAGGACCCATGAACAAAACCAGTGGGGGTAGCTTTGAAGGTGAGAGGAGGGGATGGGTGGGGGGGGAGATGGTGATGGGATGAAAATGGAGATAACTGTACTTGAAAAACAATAAAAATTAAATTAAAATAAGCAAAAAAAGAAAAAAGAGTAGTTTCATAAAGCAACGTAAACCCATAGGAAAAAAATAAGACTCAATCTCTCTGTTTATCATGGCTATAAAGTTACATAAATTATGACCTCTTAGTATGTTGCAACTGCAAGGAACCATTAACATAATAACTATGCACACACACACATGTGCAAAGAACAGTATTAAAATAAAAGGAGAATGTGTAGAAAAAACAGTAGATAGTCCTTGATTATAATATGTAAATCTGTACTTATACATATTCAATATGCAACATATACTGTATAAGAATTTTAAGAATGTAGAAAGATAAATTAAGAAGGGAAAACAAAATACTAAAAACTATTTTGTGAAAAAAGAAAAGTATCACATTACTCCCAATTCCACTATCCAGAGGTAACCATGCTATTAACTTGAGAATATATATCCATTTGTGTTTTTATCGTTGTTCAATTCCAAATTTTTCCCCCATTGCTATCCCCTGCCCTGCCCACCACCCCACTCTAACAGTCAATCCCCACCCTGTTGTCCCTGCCCATCAGTCCTTTACACATGTTCCTTGATTTGCCCATTCCCCTTCTTTCCCATTATCCCTCTCAGCCCACCCCTCTAGTCATTGTCAGTTTGTTCTTTATTTCCATGCCTCCAGTTCTATTTTGCTCATTTGTTTTGTTGATGAGGTTCCATTTATAGGAGAGATCATATGGCATTTATCTTTCTCCATCTGGCTTATTTCGTTTAGCATAATGCTCTCCAGTTCCATCCATGTTGTTGCGAAGGGCAGGAGTTCCTTCTTAATTTCTGCTGCATAGTATTCCATTGTGTAAATGTACCATAGTTGTTTGATCAATTCATTTACTGATGGGCCCTTGTGCTGTTTCCAGCAAATGGCTATTGTAAGTAATGCTGCTATGAACATAGGGGTGCATAGGTTCTTGTGAATTGGTATTTCAGGATTATTAGGGTACAATCCCAGCAGTGGAATCACTGGATCAAAAGGCACTTCCATTTTTAGTTTTTTTGAGGAAATTGTACACTGTTTTGCACAGTGGCTGCACCAGTCTGCATTTCCACCAACAGTGTACTAAAGTTCCCTTTTCTCCACAGGAACACCAGCACTTGTTCTTTGTTGATCTGTTAACAATGACCATTCTGGCCAGTGTGAGGTGGTATCTCATCGTGGTTTTAATTTGCATCTCTCTGATGGCTAGTGATGTTGAGCATCCTTCACACACCTATGGGCCCTCTGTATATTCTCCTTAGAGAAATGTCTCTTCAGGTTCTTTGCCCATTTTTAAGATTATTTGTTTTCCTGGTGTGGAGTTGTGTGAGTTCTTTATATCAAAGCCTTGTCTGAGGTATTATTTGCATATATGTTTTCCCATAAGATTGGTTCCCTTTCCATTTTGCTGATGTTTTCTTTAGCCATGCAGGAGCTTTTTATTTTGATGAAGTACCATTTGTTTATTCTTTCTTTTATGTCCCTTGCACTAGGGGATATATCGGTGAAAATATTGCTGCATGGAATATCTGAGACTTTCCTGGCTATGTTTTCCTCTAGGACTTTTATGATGTCATGTTTATATTAAACTCTTTTATCCATCTTGAGTTTATTCTAGTGTATGGCATAAGTTGGTGGTCAGTTCCATTTGTTTGCATCTATCGGTCCAGATCTCCCAACACCATTTGTTGAAGAGGCTATTTTTACTCCATTTTATGCTCCTGCCCCCGTTGTTAAATATTAATTCATATTAGTATGTCCCATAGTGACATGTGATAAATAAACCCATGTTATAAATAAACCCATAGTGACATTCTGGGCTTTCTATTCTGTTCCATTGATCTATGTATCTGTTATTATACCAGTATCAGACTGTTTTGATGACAGTGGCCTTATAATATAGTTTGATATCATATTGTGATCCCTCCTACTTTGTTCTTCTTCCTCAGAATTGCTGAGGCTGTTCAGGGTCATTTATGGTTCCATATAAATTTTAGAAATATTTGTTCTATATCTGTGAAATTTGTCTTTGGTATTTTAATGCAATTTCATGGAATCTATAAATTGCTTTGGGTAGTATGGACATTTTAATGAAGTTAATGCTTCCAACCCATGAACACAGTATATGCTTCCATTTATTTGTGTCTTCCTTAATTTTTTTCTTCAGTGTTCTGTAGTTTTCCAAGTACAGGTGTTTTACCTCCTTGGTTAAGTTTATTCCTAGGCCCTTTATTTTTCTTGTTACTATAGTAAATGGAATTTTTTCCTAATTTCTGTTTCTGATATTTCACTGTTAGTGTACAAAAAATACCTTAAGTTTCTGAATATTGACTATGTATCCTGCTATTTTGCCAATTTCACTTATTAGGTGGGATAGTTTTTGGTGGAGTCTATAGGGTTTTCTATGTATACTATCATGCTGTCTGTGAATAATGACAATTTTACTTCTGCCTTCCCAATCTGGATGCCTTTTATTTCTTTATCTTGTCTGATCACTGTGGCTAAGACTTCCAATACTATGTTTAATAGTTGTGGTGAAAGTGGACACCATTATTTTGTTCCTGATCTTAGGAAGCAAGCTTTTAGTTTTTGTCCATTATGTATGATGTTGGCTGTAGGTTTGTCTTATGTGGCCTTTATTATGATGAGGAATGCTCCCTCTATTCCCACTTTGCTTGGTGATTTTATCATGAATGGGTGGTGTATTTCACAAATACTTTTCCAATATTATTTATATGATCGTGTGGGTTGTCATTATTTTGCTTATGTGATATATTACATTTATTGATTTGGAAACATTGTACAATTCCTGCATCCCTGGGATGAATCCACTAGATCATGGTTTATGATCTTTTTAATGCATTGCTGGATCCGGTTTGCCAATATTTTATAGAGGCTTTAGCGTCTAAGTTCATCAATGATATTGGCTGTAGTTTTCTTTCTTTGTTGTGTCTTTATCTGGTATTGGAAGTAGGATGATGCTGGCCTCATGAAAAGAGTTTGGGAGGCTACCTTCTTTCTGGATTTTTTTGGAATAGTTTAAGAAGAATCAGGGTTAGCTCTTCCCTAAATGTTTGATAAAATTCTCCTGTGAAGCCATCCTGTCCAGGGTTTTTGCCTGTTGGGAGATTTTTAATTACTGCTTCATTTTCACTCAGTATTACCAGTCTATTCAGGCTTTGAGATTATTCTTGACTAAGTTTTGGGGAATTATATGTTTCTAGGAGTTTCTCTATTTTGCCCAGGTTTTCAAATTTCTGGGCATATAGTTGTTCATAGTAATTTCTTATAGTCCTTTGTATTTGTATGGTATCAGTTGTCATTTCTTCTTTTTCATTTCTGATTTTATTTATTTGGGTCCTCTCTTTTTTTTTTCTTGATAGGTCTGGTTAAAGGCTTGTCAATTTTGTTTATCTTTTCAAAGAACCAGCTCTTGGATTTATTGATCATTTGTATTGTTCTTTTAGTCTTTACATCATTTAATTCTGCTCTGATCCTGATTATTTCCTTCCTTCTACTTGCTCTGGGCTTGTTTGTTGTTGTTCTCTAGTTGTTGAGATGTAGGGCTAGGTTCTTTATTTGAAATGTTTCCATCTTTTTTAGGTAGGCATGAATTGCTATGAACTTCCCTCTCAGGACTGCCTTTGCTGTGTCCCATAGGATTTGGGCTGTTGTGTGTTCATTTTCATTTGTTTCCAGTACTTTTTTATTTATGCCTTGATCTTGTTAACCTATTCATTGTTTAATAACATGTTATTCAGTCTCCATGAATTTTTTTGTTTTTGAGTTTTTTCTTTGAGGTTGACTTCTAGTTTCAAGCCATTGTGATATGAGATGCTTGATATTTCACTTTTCTTATATTTGTTGAGGCTTGTTTTGTGTCCTCTCATGTGGTCTGTCTTTGCAAATGTTCCATGTCCATCTGACAAGAATGTATATTTTGTTTCTTTGGCCAGAAAGGATCTGTAAATATCAGCTAAGTCCATTTGATCTAGAGTGTCATCAGTGTCACGATATCCTTGTTGATTCTATGTTTGGAAGATCTACCCATTGTTTACAGTAGGATGTTAAAATCCCTTATTGTAAGTGTGGTGCTGTTTGTATCTTTTTTGAAGTTCTCCAAGATTTTCCTTATATACTTGGGTGCTCCTATGTTGGGTGCTTACATATTTACAATGTTTATATCTTCTTGTTGGATTCTACCCTTAAGTATTATGAAGTGTCCTTCTGTGTCTCTCTTTTTTTTAAGATTCTATTTATTTATTTTCAGAGATAGGAGAAGGGAGGAAGAAAGAGCAATATATGGTTGCCTCTCACATGGTCCTCACTGGGGACATAGCCCGCAACCCAGGCATGTGCCCTGACTGGGAATCGAACCAGGACCCTCTGGTTCCCAGCCCGCGCTCAATCCACTGAGCTACACCAGCCAGGCCTGTGTCTCTTTTTATTACATTAGTTTTTAAATCTATTTTGTCTGATATAAGTATTGCTACCCCAGCTTGATTCCCCTGTCCTTTTGCCTGGAATATATTTTTTTCCGATCCTTCACTTTCAATATCTGTAGATCTTATTCTGAGGTAGTTATTTTGTAGGCAGCATATATGCCAGTCATGTTTTCTTATCCGATCAATTAACCTACATCTTTTGGTTGGAGCATTTAATCAATTTATACTTAAGGTTATTATTGATGAGCATTTATTCATTGCCATTTTCCCCTTTGCACCTGTGTTTCTCTCTCTCTCTCTCTCTCTCTCTCTCTCTCTCTCTCTCTCTCTTCTCTTTCATCTTCCTAAAGCAGTCCATATAAAGGTACATTATAATTAAGTTACCCAAGATTAAAGATAAGGCGAGAATCTTAAAAGCAGCAAGAGGAAATGAGACAGTTACCTACAAAGGACTTCCATAAGACTACTAGCTGATTTCTCAAAAGAAAACTTACAGGAAAGAAAGGGCTGGAAAGAAGTATTCCAAGTCATGAAAGTCAAGGACCTATATCCAAGATTATTCTATCCAGCAAAGCTATCATTTAGAATGGAAGAGCAGATGAAGTGCTTTCCAGAAAAGGTAAAATTAAAGGAGCTAATCAACACCAAGCCCTTATTATATGAAATGTTAAAGGGACTTATCTAAGAAATAGAAGATCAAAAACTCTGAACAGTAAAATGACAACAAACTTATAACTATCAACAACTGAACCTAAAAATACAAAAACAAAAGTAAACTAAGCAAAAAACTAGAAAAAGCACAGATTCACAGAAATGAAGATCACATGGAGTGTTATCAATAGGAGAGGGATAACTGGGGGATAAAGGTACAAGGAATAAGAAGCATAATTGGTAGGCATAAAATAGACAGGGGTAGGTTAAGAATAGTATAGGAAACAGAGAAGCCAAAAACCTTATATGTACAACCCATGGACATGAACTAAGGGGGGGAAGTGAATGCAAGAGGGTGTGGGGGGTGCAGGGTGGAGTAGGATAAAGGGGACAAAAAATGGGACAATTGTAATAGTATAATCAATAAATATACTTAAAAATAAAAATAAAATTAAAATTAAATAAATAAAGACACCAGAAAGAAAAAAAATATAGGGAAATATCCCTGATGAACATAGATTCTAAAACCCACAAACAAAATATTAGAAAACCAAATACAGCAATGCATCAAACAGACCATGTACCATACATTTATTCCAGGAATGCATGGTTGGTACAACATTCTCAAATCAATAAATGAGATTCACCACATAAAATGAAGGATAAAAACCACAAGTTCATATCAATAAAAGCAGAAAAAGCATTTCATAAAATTCAGCACCCATTTTTGATAAAACCTCTCGGCAAAGTGGGTATAGAGAGAACATACCTAAACATAATAAGGCCATATATGACAAACCAATGACCAGCATCACATTCAATGGGCAAAAACTACAGGCATTCCCCTTAAGATCAGGAAAAAGACAGAGAAGTCCCATTTTCACCTCTCTTATTCAACATAGTACTGGAAGTCCTAGCCACAGCAATCACACAATATGAATAATTAAAAGGCATCCAAATTGGAAAGGAAGTAGTAAAACTGTCTTTGTTTGCATATGACATGATACTATGCATAGAGAACCCCAAAGATTCCACCAAGAAGCTACTAGAACTGATATATTAATTCAGCAATGTAGCAGGATACAAAATTAATATCTAGAAATCAGTTGCATTTTATATGCCAATAGCAAACTAACAGGAAGGGAAATTAAGAAAACAATCCTATTCACAATTGCTTCAAAAAGAATAAAATGCCTAGGATTAAAGTTAACCAAGGATGTAAAAGATCTCTATGCAGAAAAGTATAAGACACTGAAGAAAGAAATTGAAGAAGATATAAATAAGTGGAAGTCCACACTATGTTCATGGATAGAAGAGTTAATATCATTAAAATGTCCATGCTATCCAAAGTAATCTACAGATAAATGCAATATCTATCAAGATTCCAATCACATATCTCATAGAACTTAAACAAATATTTTAAAAATTTATATGGAACCATAAAAAGCCCCACATAGGAATAGCAATCCTGAGAAAGAATAACAGGGTTAGAGGACTCATGCTACCTAATATGAGATTACACTATAAGGCCATAGTGATCAAAACAGCATAATACTGGCATAGAAATAGACACATAAATCAATGGAACAGAATAGAGAGCCCAGAAATAAACCCACACCTTTATAGTCAATTAATACTTGAAAAAGGAAGGAAGCATATACAATGGGCTAAGGATAGTTTATTAAATAAATGGTGTTGGAAAAATTGGACACATACCTATGGAAAAATGAAACCAGACCACCTTCTTATGTCACACACAAGAAAAAATTCAAAATGAATCAAAGACTTAAATGTTAGATCCAAAACCACAAAAATTCTAGAGGAAAACATAGGCAGCCAAGTCTTGGACTTTGCTTGTAGCAAATTTTTATCGGATATATCTCCCCAGGCAAGAAATAAATAAATAAATAAATAAACAAATGGGGCTACATCAGACTATGAAGTTTTTACACAGCAAAGGAAATCATCAACAAAATAAAAAGACAACCCACAGAATGGGAAAATATATTTTTAATGCATCTGGTAAGGTATTAATATCCAAAATTTATAAAGAGCTCACAAAACTCAACACCAAAGAAACAAACAACCCAATTATAAAATGGGGAAATGACCTGAATATATACTTCTCCAAAGAGGGCATACAGATGGCCAATAGACATATAAAAAGATGCTCAATGTCACTAATCATCATAGAAATGCGAATTAAAACCACAATGAGATACCATCTCACACCTGTCAGAATGGCTATCATCAGTAAATCAACAAACAACAAGTGCTGGTGGGGATGTGGAGAAAGGGGAACACTTTTGCACTATTGCTGGGAATGCAGGCTGGTGCACCCACTGTGGAAAGCAGTATGTAGATACCTCAAAAATTAAAAATGGATCTGCTTTTTGACCCAGCAATCCCACTTCTAGAAATATATATGAAGGAGCCCCAAACACTAATTTGAAACAGCGTGAACACTCTTATGTTCATTGCAGCATTATGTAAGTCACCAAGATATAGAAACAACCAAAATGGCCATCAGTAGATGAATGGATCAAACAACTATGGAACATTTACACAATGGAATACTATTCAGATATAAAAAGGAAGAAAACTTTGCCCTTTGCAACCATATGGATGGACCTGGAGAATTATGCTAAGTGAAATAAGCCAGTCAGAGAAAGACAAATACCATATGATTTTAGTCATATGTGGAATCTAATGAACAAACTGAACTAACAAGGAAAATGAGGACAGACTAATAGATGGAGAGCAGGATGACAGCCAATGGGGTGGTGGTAAGGGGTGGAGGGATTAAGTAAAAAGGAATAAGGACTCATGGATGTGGACAGTAGTGTGGTGATTGTTGTGGAGAGGTGGGTATAAGGGGACAAAATGATAATGTTAAAAAATACAATAAAGGTAAAAAAGAAATGTACACATGTAAAAAAATAAGATTTGGAGAATATTCAGTAGTGGTAAGAACTTAAGAAAATATTAAGGACAAGTGAATTTATTTCTTAATTTTTTCCTTATTTGTCATTGAAAAAAGTTAGTATAAGTGAATCTATCCTTCCAGAAGGTAAAATGATAAATTGATATCATGAAGATAAAATCTGTCTCTATAAAACATTTAAGAAATTCAAAGAAGAAATCCATCAATTGAGGGGAAAATATAGCCTACACTTGAAAAGGGAAAGATGAGATAAATAATGAAAAACTTTTCTGAATAACTGAAATAATTTTAAAATTAGATAAAGGTCCATTTATTTTGGAATGATTCTATTCTCATTATCTGGGGAAAGTAATGTATATTCTCTTTTGGAAATAAAAATTATATTCTTGAAATTGTCTCTACTTCTATTAGTAAAATTAAAAAAAAAATTCCCCTCAAAGATGCCTTTTTTACTAAACCTTTAGTGTCAAAATGACATGTATATCTTTTAGCTGAACCAGCGATATAGGTAAGTGCTGAACTTAACACTCATTGGTGAAAAAAAAATGTGAAGGACAGCTATTTTAGTTGAAGAAAATGAAAATGTACTTTACATTAAGTCCTGAAAGGCCTTAGCTCTAGCACCAGAAATGTCAGGCCAAATTCAGTCTCCTGGTGCTATAAAATCTCAGTGTAGGGCAAAGGAAGACAGATTTTATTTATAATAACTCTCAGCTCATGCTGTTCGTGAGCAAAACCTTAGGATGTGGGAAAAACCACTGATGTAAAACAGAATCAGTTCCAAATTGAGCCCTTTGTTGGATTGGAAATGAAATGTTTTGACATCCATTCTTCTCTCAGAGCATCTTTGCCAAGGAGCGTCTTTACCGGCAGATGAATATGTTATATAGTCCTGGATTTCCTCATGCTCTTTTGATTCTGCTTGTAGATGATGTTGAGGTGGTGGTAGCTGCTGAGATGAGAGAACATGGCAGCCTGTGTATGAGGTAGTGGAGAGGCGCCAGGTCAGTGCACACATGAGCATGCATACACAATTATTAAACAATGGGCAAGGAGTGTGCATAAGCAAATGGCCACCTCATTGTCATGTTCTTCTAGAAAAATCCAAGAATTTGTCATGTGGTCTTCTCTCATAAACTTTCTTAGATGCAATTCCTTACTTCCATCTAATTTACATATAGGAAAAATATTATATTGCAGCTGTCAAATCATTCTCTCTGCCTAAAAGAAGTTTTTCAATAAATTTGTTATAATTTGTTAATAATATAGTCCTTTTTATCTCATGTGATTTTTAAAATTTTTTATGTTTACTCAAGCCCCATGGTCCACCCTGGGCCCTACTCCCAACCAAGATAGCATTATGGGAGAAGAGTGGGACCCAGTATCAAAGATCAAAGATATAGTCACTCCTCAGACCTGCCACTAGGCAGCCATACAACCTTGTCTAAGTTATTTAATGATTCTTGGCTTGCTTCCTTCTCTAGAAACTGAGGAGATAGTCACTGACCCTTGGCATTAATGTGAGAAACAAATGAGCATATAGCAGATAATAAGCAACCAAGAAATTCAGGTTCTCTTTCTAAGCAAAGGCTAGTATCACATGTCCCTTTGGTGAAGACAGGTAGAGCTTATGCTAAGATTCCTATAGTACTTCGAAAGTGACCATAGTCTTGGGCAAAGGATCAAAATATGAAATGATTTCTTTATGCTAGCCTTCAGTGCATCCACCTTTTTTAGCTCTTTTTGCAACTTCTTGTCAGCACCCTCTGCCCAATTAAAAATATCTGTATACTATGCACCAGAAAGGAGCTCCTACCCTTCTCCACAGTATGGATGGAACTGGAGATAATTATGCTAAGTGGAATAAGCCAGGTGGTGAAAGACAAATAACATATGATCTCATCCATAAGTGGAACCTAATCAACAAAACAAACAAGCAACATATAACCAGAGACGATGAAATAAAGAACAAATTGACAGTAACCAGAGGGAAGAGGGGAGAGATAATGGGGGAAAGAAGGGAAAGAGTTGTCAAGGACCATGTATAAAAGACCTATGGACAAAGCCAAAGGGGAAAAGGATTGAGGGTGGGAAGTGGGGGTGGGTGGAGTAGAAGAAAGTGGTGGTGGGGAAATGGAGACAACTGTACTTGAACAACAATAAAAAAAAAACAAATATCTGAATAACATAGCAGTGTGTGTAACAAATGTGAGACAGCTTGACCTGAAGTCCCATAGGAATTTAAATCAATTTGTTCATAACTGAACTCCAAACCTGAACATATGCCTGTATATTTCACTACCTTTTTTTAAAGTTTATTGCAAACTAGTGAAACTTTCTCAAAAACTGGCTATGATCTTATACATTCCCTCAACTTCACTCTACTCTCCTAATCTTTGTTCTTGTTTTCATTTTTTAAGCTATCTTGCACCTTTTTTTAAGAAAGGCTTTTTCTTAATATAATATTAACATAATTAATTGAACACATTTCACTTGCTATCAAAGTCATATTTCTTGAAAAGGCCTACCTGTCTCAAATGTCCCTATGCAAGTTACCACTTTTCTTCTGTGGACTTAAAGTCCTTGATCAGTGGTATCCTGATCCTTCAGAGCAGAGGCAAGGAATTAAATGATAATGCACAGTGTGATTTCTCAATCCAATTTCCTAAAAATCAAGATCATTTTTTCATATACAATGAATTTAAATGTTAAAGTTCACAAACTGGTATTTGGAACATTTCTCATTCTCCCAACAAATCATAGTTTCAAAAGTGTTTATCAGCTTCAACTCTGACATTATGAAACTGCTGACATGGTTTGAGTGACTCAATAGATAAGACAATGAACACACATTACCCTAACTGAATCTCAGAACTCTTTGAGGGAAACTTTCTATGATGTCAGTGGCAGCAGTTGATTGAATTGTCAATTATGTGAGGTCTGTCTGGGAAAAGCCCAGCCATTGTTAATATAACGAGAACAGTTTGCATGACATCTGGCAGCCAAGAAGAGTGAACTGGCATGCATATGTGTGAACAATGATGACTTTACTGTACTAGTCAGTTGGGACAGTAGATGTTGTTGAGTGATCATGTGTACTGTGTGGCCATTGCATTCAAAATGACTGAGTAGAGCAACAAATCTGATTCAAATTTTGCATTAAACTTGAACATTCTTCCACAGAAACTATTCAGACGATTCAGAAGGCCACAGCTATGGGAAACTGGTGATTGGCAGCTTCATCATGACAAAATCCCTGCTCATGCATTGTGTCTCATGCAGAGTTTTTTTGTGAAACATCAAGTCATCCAGAGGATTCAGACCCCCTGTAGCCCAGATTTAGTGCCCTGTGACTTCTGGCTTTTCTCAAGACTAAAATCACCTTTGTAAGGGAAGAGATTTCAAACTGTTGATGAGATTCAGGAAAATACAACAGGACAGCTGATGGTGACTGGGAGAACTGTGTGAGGTCCCAAGGTGCCTACTTTGAAAGGGACTGAGGCATCATTGTCCTATGTACAATGTTTCTTGTATCTTCTTCGACAATTGTCTATTTTTCATATTACATAGCTGGATACCTTCTGGAAAGACCTTGTATATCTGGGAAATTGGGTTAAAATTTGATTGTAAAGAACCGTAAAACATTGTGTTCATCAACATTAGCTCCACCCTTACTTAACTTGCTGAACACAATTATAAGTGAATCAGACATGACAGCTTTCACCCTCTGTGAGTGCCACAGTTGTAAGAGACCACATACAATAAATTAGGAATTGAATAGAAAAAGGTCAACTTTGATTTTGAAATAAAGCTTTGCTATTTCTTTAGCCTGGCTACTGCTAAACGAAGTATATACCACCACGAGGTCACAGACAGCTCTTCTCTATGGAAAGCCAAGAAATTCTCTCTTCCAATGCCTAGAAGAACTTTAATAACTAAGAACTGGCATGAAATCTCCCTTTATAAATTTTCAGTCTTATACAGATTATTTGGCTAATCAGCCCTGACATGCAACAGTTCTCTTTGTATATCAACAATACCTAAATACAGGTGTAAATGTGGGAAGCATGGCCAATTTGTAGTGCAACTTCCCCAACTGTTTGGTTCATTTGCCTTATGGTTTTTTAAGTGTACTGATCCGCGCATCAATTTGAAAATAGGGTGAGAAGCTTTTGATTTCAGAGTTTAAAGTCAAGAACATGTAATAGTTAAATTTTGTCAATGTATTCCCTCAAATCAATGGAACACATAACAGTTTTTTTCCTTACTGTGTGGAGCTTATCACCTAGGATAGATAGTAAGAGCTAATGCTTAGTAAATATTTTCCAAGCATCAGGTACCGTACCGTCTGTTTAGTCATTTACTCTCAAGAACCCTATGAATTAGGTACACTGAAATATAAAAGAAATTGAGCACTTTAAAAATATATTCCTTGGAAACCAGCTTATATATGAAAATTGTCAAAAACAATTATACCTTGCATTATATGTCACCTCCCCACCCAGCTTTGAGATAATAAGGAGCCAAACTGTGGCTGCCTTTTCAACCATTAACTACTATATGTTTGGAAAGGTTGCATAAAATCAGAGCATAATGTCTCAAAATTTAGTGTGCACCCAACATGCCTAGTGATGTTAAAATGCAGATGATAATTTAGTGGGTCTGAGGTGCAGCCTGAGCATTTGCAGGTGAGCTGGTGCTGCTCTTTGAGCCTACATTGAGCAAGTGGGAACATGATGTCAGGCTTGATATGAGCACTGTGGCAACAAGAAGCATGTAGTGAGCATTTGCAGGATTATAGGACTGAGGAGCATCACAGCCAGAGAAAGAGAGAAGACAGGCACCAAGATGCAAAATGGGAAAAGGTCTTACTCACAGGTGTTCACATACATTTGCAGGGCACTGAAAGTGAACCTCATTCACCTCCAACTAGTCCCTGCTTTGTCTACTTGACAAGTCAGCCTCACTCAAATGAGAAGTCTTACCTTGTACCAAGCTTTACTAGTAATTCTGGGCTCCAGGCAATCCAGACTCTCAGATGAAGGAGAAAGAAGTCTGGGAGAAATCCAGGGGTTTTCTTCCTGTGTCAGACCTTCACTCTCTGTGCAGAAAAAATAGATTGGCTCCAAGTGAAGTTCTGTGGGGATCCACTCAGCAAAGAGAGTTTAAATGCAGTACTACCCCAATATTATACCCCAGATTGTGGTACACATTATCTCCAAAAACTTTGCTCCATAGATTCTGAGATTATTTACTAAAAGTTCTTTATTAGGCAGAACATTTTATAAACAGTGCCCAATAAATGAAATTTCCTCCTCTTAGCAGATATCATTGTTCTTTCCAAAAATTTGTTTAGCTGACAAGAAACTTAAACTAGGGTCATCTGCTGGTAAAGTGAATGAATGGACTCCAGACCAGCAGCTTCACCTCCATCCTCCCACCTAGCTGCTGAGGAACAATTTTTGAAAATGTTCAATTATTTTTGGCACACTGTCATATTATTATTGCTAGGTAACAGAAAGTTTGCATAACTACGCAACTCTTATAAATGGAGGAATCAGGATTAGACTTTTTTATTTTTGTAATATATTTTATTGATTATGCTCATGCAGATGTCCCATTTTTTCTCCCCTTTATTCCCCTCCAGCCTGTACCCCTTCCCACCAGCATTCCCCCACCTTAGTTCATGTCCATGGGTCATACATATAAGTTTTTTGGCTTCTCCATTTCCTATACTATTCTTAACCTCCCTCTGTCTATTTTTTGCCTACCATTTATGCTTCTTATTCCTTGTTCCTTTTTCCCATTCTTCCCCCTCCCACTCACCCACTGATAACACTCCATGTGAGTTCAATTTCTGCGAATCTTTTCCTGTTCTAGTTCTTTGTTTAGTTCACTTTTGTTTTTGTATTTTTACGTTCAGTTGTTGATAGTTGTGAGTTTGTTGTCATTTTACTGTTCACAGTTTTGATCTCCTTTTTCTTAGATAAATCCCTTTAACATTTCACATAATAAGGGCTTGGTGATGATGAACCCCTTTAACTTGACCTTATCTGGGAAGCACTTCCATTCTAAATGATAGCTTTGCTGGATAGAGTAATCTTGGATGTATGTCCTTGCCTCTCGTGACTTTGAATATTTCTTTCCAGCTCCCACTTGCCTAAGGTTTCTTTTGAGAAATCAGCTGACAGTCTTATGAGAATTCCTTTGTGGGTAACTGTCTCCTTTTCTCTTGCTGCTTTTAAGACTCTCTCCTTATCTTTAATCTTGGGTAAGGTAATTATGATGTGCCTTGGTATGTGCTTCTTTGGGTACAAATTCTGAGGCCCTCTGAGCTTACTGGACTTCCTAGAATTTTATTTCCTTTGCCACATTAGGGAAGTTCTCCATTATTTTTTCAAATAAGTTTTCAATTTCTTCCTCTTCCTTTTCTCCTTCTGCTACCCCGTTGATTCACATATTGGAACACTTAAAGTTGTCCTGTAACAGGTAACCTCCGTGTTACTGAACCTCAGAAACACCTCCCAGTCTGCAGAGTGGGACTCCGAGAGACCAGCTCCTGCCCGCAGAGAGCGAGGAGCTACGGCAGGCAGGCTCCATCCCCCGGGAAGGCAGCAGCCCCCCCGCAGTAACACCTCCCTCCTGCAGGAGTTGGGGGGGGCGAAGGACAGGCAACCTCTGTGTTTATGACTCAGTATTTTGTAAGCTCCCATGTTTTGTCTCTGTACTTTGCAACTTGCGTATTTAGCCCCTGTGCTTTGTCCTTGACTGTAGAACTTGTGTTTAGCTTGAATCATGTAACATTCTGTGCTTTGTTTTTACCAAATAAGATAGCTAGATTTAACTTCTGCATCAAGCTTCTGTAACCCTTGCTTGCCACTAGGCCCATGTAGGCAGGAAGTCTTGCCACGTAAGCAAGGCGTGAGTCTTGTCACGTAGGCAGGAAGTCCCAAGCTCATGTGCCTTTTTCTTTGTCTCCCAAATAAGGAAAGTTAGACCTAACTTCTGCTCCTGGCTCCTGTAATCTTCTGCCACATAGTTTCTCGTCACTGCCTGAACATTTATAAGCCAGTCTCTTCCTTTGTTTGGGGCCCTGGATTTGGAGATTTCTCCCTAGGGTCCGCATGCGTAATAAAGGGTCTGTGACTCATACCTCTCATCAGGAGTTTCGTCACTTCATTTTCACGCAACAGTCCCATAGGTTCCTAAGCCTCTCCTCATTTTTTGTGTCATCTTTCTGTTCTGGTGGAATGTATATCTCTTCCTTCTGTTCCAAACTGTTAATTTGAGTGCTGGTTTCCTTCCCGTCACTCTTAGTTCCCTCTGCATTTTCCTTTATTTCACTTTGCATAGCCTTCACTTTTTCCTTTGCTTTGTGACCATACTCAACCATTTCTGTGAGCATCCTGATTACCAGTGTTTTGAAATGTGCATCTGATTTGTTGGCTATATCTTGATTGCTTAGTTGTATTTTTTCTGGAGCTTTGATCTGTTCTTTCATTTGGGACATTTTTTTTCCCAGTGCACCTGTTACTTTAAGGGGCAGAGCCTTAGGTGTTCACCAGGGTGGGCAACCCACATTCCTGTGTTGTGACGCTACCTGTCAGGGCGGGGCCTGAGAGAGAACAAAGGCACTTGCTCCGCTCTCGGCTGGCTCCCAGTCACCTCGCCCAACACCCATAAGCAAATTGGGCCCCTCCGAGCCAGTTCCCAGGTGGGTGGGCCTGTGCCCTGTGGGTCTCTCCAATGAATTCTCCTGTGATGCTGGGAGTTCCTCCTGCTGCTGCCTCAACCCCTACAGGTGTTTTCAATTGTTGGTTTGGGGCTTTATTTCCCCGTGTGATGTGTTGCGTGGTCTGCTCCCCAGCTTTTCCTCCCGGTCTATCTGCATGCATATGCGGGACCGCCCAGTCCACCAGTTGTGGCCTCAGTGGGTCCGGGTCGGCCATCAACAGGTTTTGCCAAGTGTGCCAGCAGTGGGCCTCTCCTGGCAGCTACAGCATTGCCCCCACTGTCCCACAAACCGCTGTCTCACTGCGTGCTGTCTGCCCAGTTCCGCCCCACTTACCAGTCTGGATGAACATGTCTTCTTTAACTTCTTGGTTGTGGGACTTCCATACAGTTTGATTTTCTGTCAGATCTGGTTGTTTTTTGTTTTCAAATTGTTGTTTTCCCTCTTTTGGTTGTACAAGGAGGCACAATGTGTCTACCTACGCCTCCATCTTGGCCATAAGTCACTCCCACAGATTTCTTAAACTATCATCATTTTTGTTTCTAATTTTTTCTTTTTGTGGTCCCTATTGGGTATTTTCCACTATACTGATTTGATCCTCTGCTTCATCTAATCTGCTATTGATTTCATCTAAATTATTCTTCATTTCTGACTTGTTCTCTTTTATAGTTTTTAATGTCTTTTTTATGCTTACTATTTATTTGTTGAAATTCTTACTAAGTTCATCTACTTTTTCCCTAAATTTATTGAGGATTCTTATAACCAGTGTCTTGAACTTTATACCTGGTAGATTGCTTGCCTCCGTTTCATTTAGTTCTTTCTCTGGAGTTTTCTCCTGTTTTATCAGTTGGGACATGTTTATTTGTCTCCTTTCTCCAGCAGCTTCCCTGTGTTTGTGTCTATGTATCAGGTACATTTGCCATGTTTCCCAGCCTTGGGAGAATGGCCTTCTGTAGTAAGGTGTCTTGTGGGGCCCAGCACAGTCTCCCTGGTTCCTTGAGCTGGATGCTTCAGGGGTGTCCCTTGTATGAGTTGTGTGTGCCCTCCTGTTGTAGTTGAACCTTGATGTTGATAGCACATCAGTCGGTGGGAATGACCCTCAGGCTAACTGGCTGTGAGCAATGACCATGACTAAAGTGGATGAATTGGTGTGTGGACTGATCAGATAGCACAAGATTCATTTTACCAGGATTTTTGGTGCCAGTCAAGTCCACACATTAGGTGTCCTCTCAGTGGAGCTAATTGGGTGGTACTCTGGTATTGTCTGAAGCTGGTCACAGGGCGTGTTGATTCTGGAACCTCTTAGGAGGGGCTCTAATATAGGCTCTGGATAGCCCCTGCTTATGTATGGCTCTGGGCCATCTGGTAAAAACTATAATACAATCTGTCATTGGTAGCTGCTTCTGCTGGGCTAGGAGACACATGGAAGATGTTATGCTGTTAATCAAGGCTGGCTGCCACTGGAGCCAGGCTGGAGGCTGCTTAGCAAAAGTTACAGGGCATGCTGAGGCAAGTTGCTACTTGTTTGGGGTTTGTAGATCTTTCAGAGAGCATGGGTCAAGTTTAGCTGCTCATGATCATCAGCCATTGAAAGAGGTTCTTGTTTGTGTCTGAATTAGGTGGGGTGGGTTTTTGAGTAATCACAAGGGTGGGGCAAATTTGATGGAGACTCAGATTTGGCCACAATGCCATATTGTTTTAAAGTTCTATATATTGTATGCTAAGCTTCCAGGTATAAAATTTCTCCCTCATTAAAAAAAAAAAGTCATTCATGCCCTACATAACACATGGGCCTGTAACAGGGTGCAGCCAAGGAGGGCTCCAAATAGGGATTTGTGATGGGGTCCAGAACTCTGGGTGTCCAGGAAATATTAGAAAAACATATATATAGGATGTCCTCACCCCCACAAGTCTGAGCTGGGGGATGGGACACATGGAGCAGGGCCATTTAGAGCTGTTTTGTATAGCAGCAGGTTTGCAACTAACCTGTGGCATGGTCATTTAACATATCTATAACCTTTAACTGGTTTCATAGATATGTTAAATAGCTGTGGCCATGCTTTGAGACAGGGGGATGGAAGTGACTTCCACCCAGGATGTAACAGAGAGGCAACTCCCCCTGGTTGCAGCCTCTATGTGAGAGCTTGGAGATTATTAGCTCCATGCCAGGGGGCCACACCTGCCCATAGTTACCATAGCAGCCCAGTAAAGCTGGAAGAATACGGGAGGAATGGCAGGTGTAGCTGATTATAGGAGGAGTCGGAAATGGGGCTGCAGAGGAAGATTGGCGTGGAGATTTAAACCCAGGTGCAGCAGACATACCTAGGCAGGACCCTGAGACTTTGGAGGAGTTGGGACCACACAGCTGTGGCAGGAGAAAGCTGAGGGGACCACGAGGTTTTGACAGAGTGGGGACCCCTAGGCCTGGGCAAGAGAGAGGACCATGGTGGCTTTAGGTTGCTCCTTTTGCCACATGGCTTAGGAAGCAGGAGAGACTGCCTGGAAGGAAAGGGGTGAAAGGACTCTTGCTGGTGGGCCATGAGAAGGTGCCACATGGTTTTGGATTAATTGGAGATCAGGGTGGCAACACAGAGGATGGCCCCGGAACCGAGGGGCTGCCTGAACCACATACTTCTTTTCTTGAGATACGGTACCCTGGACTGGGCAAAGGGGAGAAAGAAGGACTGTGTGTGTTTGTGGGTATTCTAAAGAACTTTAGTATTTTAAAGAAGACATTAAGTCATTACTCTAAGCCTGTACAACTTGTAAATAAATAATTCTTTTCCTTTTCACCAATCTCTGGCATTGAGACACATCTTTCCTTTGGTGGCAAGCAAAAGATGGGGGACCTCTGGAGCACAAAGAGGGGTGTCCTTTCGGTAACAGTATATCATTTCCACACACCCCCACACACACACCGTCTGTTCTGTAACAAAACGGCAACAAGGAATGCTGCAATGCACTAACTCGTAAGTGCCAAATTTACTACTTGCAAATTGCTCTGGATAATAATTGGATCCTAGGCATATCTTTTGATTTTGCTTCAAGCTGTTTATCCCTACTCTTTGAGATTTTTTGCAGTTTGTTTCTATTTTTCAAGGGTGATATATCTGCCCCATTGTACTATGATTTTTAAGAGATTCTTGCTCCCTCCACATCTCCATACATTTTGGTGGGTGGTGCAGGTGAATTTCCATTACTTATTTGCATAATCCCTCCTTAAGGCCATTTCATGTGCAGCCTTCTTCCTGCTCTAGATTGTTGTCAGATGTTGTTTAGGGTTCAAGAGTGACTTTGTCTTACTGAAGTTTTCACTTGGCCTAAAAATTAAATTGAAATGAGACAGATTAACAGAAGAAAATAAACAAGTTCAAAAACATGTACATACAGTGGTTCTACAAAAACATGAGACCCCAGGAAAAATCAGGCTGAGACTTATAAGCCATCTTGTGCTAAGAAGAGAAAGGTGAAATGTAGTAGTTTGGACTTCAAAGGTGAGGAAGTTAATTCACATGGAGACAGAGAAACAAATGTTTTGTAAACCAATGTTTTCTGGGCTAATGAGACACAGAGGACTTTGATCAAAGGGACCTTGCTAGGTTCCTCCCTATTTGTCAAACTTAGTTCATATCAAAGTATTGTTATCTATTATGATAGCTCCCTCCCTGGAATAGGTCTAAAGGTATCTAAATGCTTTTTGGCAGTTATAGGAAAGGTCAATGATTATTCCTAAGTCTTTTTCCTTCCCCAAAATAAATACCTTAAAATAATCAATATCCAAAAAAGGGGATATTTTATGGTGGCAAATTCTGCTTCCCCTCGAACTCTAATATGAATGTGAATAAACATGGATGACTAGTAAGTTAAGCATATACTGAAAATATGCCTTCTTAGAAATCTATTACTATTTTTTCATTCTAGAAATGTCATCAAAAAATGAAATACAGTAGATTTTAAGGATTTGTATTTTCCAAGCGATATTGAAGTCTTTATATAACTTCAACCCCTTACCTAAAGAAATATTGTTGTCCAAAACAGTCTTGTGAATTGTTTCCTGGGAAGTTTGTAAATGATTTCTTTCTTTTGTGTCCTTATATAAAGCTTTATTCTTATAAGTAGTAACATCTAACAGAAAGGAAATCACACATATTTATGAACTTTCCTAAATTCTCTCCATCACTTGTTAATCCCTTAAAAACAGTTCCTTATTGTTATGAAGGTAATGGCAGCACTAAAAACATTATGGCTCCATTAGGATTTTATGTTTGTCTCACATCTCTCCTGAAATTCCTCCAGTGAATTGGGTGATAATGGCAGCATTCAAAGTATGCAGCATGGAGGCAGGGGACAAAAGAATACCAGGCAATAAGTAGAAATAGATATTCTACTGGGACTTAAAATTAAATGGGGGAATCAATGAGCCAGAAAACAGACAGGGAAGGCCCCCTGCCAGTCTGTAGTTTGCAGCAGCAGCAGCGGCAGACATAAAAATTTATGCAGTAGAGGTTTAAGCTGGGTGGTCTATGCCAGAGTACATGAGTGGCAGGTGGGAAAGTATGCAGAAGCCTTCATATCCTGTGAAGTGAGTCTTGGTCACTGCTTGACACCACTTCCTTTTGAAAGAGTGAACCCATTTCTCATTTAAGGAAGAAATATGGTAGATACTATTAATAAACATAGTATTGGGACTCTGCTGACTTTGAGTACAAAGCACGCAAAGCATGATGTGATTTCATAACTGGAAAAGAGACGGGCGTTCAGGCTGCCTGTCACTACCAAACCCAGTAAGCAATGACAGCAATTGAATCTTTATGGTGCTTTATTCAGATGGCCCACAACCTGAGAAGATGGTGGGTTCATACCCTAATAGACCACCCTGTCTTCTCTTTCCAGGCCAACGTTTATATACCAGGGAATAAACAAGGCGCAGTGAGGGCTTTGAGATTCAGGGAGGATTGGGTGAAAGACGCTGCAACATTCCCATAGTGGGCAGTTAGCTGTTCCCAGGGGTGTGTGGTCATATGCCGCCAGTTGTCCCCAGGTGGTAATCTTTAGCAGTGCCCAAGGAGGTCAGCTGTTTTCCCAGGAGCCAGGACGGGCCTTATCTGTAGTTTCTGAAACGAAAGCTTTAACATATACATTACTTGCTAGGCTTATAACTTTTTACCTTAAGCTAAAATTTTCCAACTCTTGAGTCCCCTATCAATTTTTTTGTTGTTGTTAACCATCCTATATCAAAGTTTGGGAAAGTATCCAGGTTTAGCACCAGTGTACTAAAGCCACATGAAATGCATGTTGGTTGCTAAATTATGAGAGATTTCCAATATTCTTTTTTCAATAAGCAAACATTGACTGAATGCTTATCCTGTACCAGGTTTAGAACGATTTTATCATTCAAGTTGTTAAATAGAAGGGAAACGGGAAAAGGCAAGAAGACAGTTATAAGGCTCCTAAAATATTTCTCAGGAGAGAGAATGGTCATTTAGACTAGTGATGATGTTTGGATCTAACAACAGTGGAAGACCAACAGCATTTGCTAATGGTTTAAATGTGGGGTATGAGAGAAAGTATCAAGGATGACTTTGTTCTTATGTGGTCAAATAAAAGACAGGATATGATTTATCAAGATGGGGTCTGTGGGAGGTCTCTGGGGAAAAGATCAAGAGTTTGGTTTGGACATGCTAACTTTGAGAACTCCACTTGATATCCAAATAGATATACCAAAAACACATTTGGATATACAAGTCTAGATTCATGTGTTAAAGAATCATTCTGGGAGTTTTTGGTATTAAATAGTTTTCCAATATATGAGACTGTTGCCAGTGAAAGTGGGGTTCTTCCAGTGTCACGGGAAAGCATTCCAGGATGCCCACTGTGGGAGATAGTGGCTAGTAGACCTATTTGTGACACCAGATGCAAAATCAAAGGAGTGTCCCTGGGTGCCCAATATCCCATTTCCATTTATCACTCAGTGGAAGAAGTCAAGTCTTGCTTTCACAAGGCCCAGAACTAAGGCCAGTGTCCAGACATTTTGCATCATGCCAAAGTTAAACCAGTCCAGTCCTTCTCCCCATCTTGCTACCTTAGCTTGTTTTCCAGGCTGTGCCTCAGCTGAGGTCCATGTTGGAGCCTGCATGGGGCTGCTAGTCCCACATGACTGCTGTTGAGAGATAATGTGTGAACAAACAAGGCTAGCACATGTTACCAAGAGAGAAAGGAGAGAAAAGAGAGGAGTGAGGAGAGAGAGAACTATAGCTCTTTGTTAAGCTGATTATATTATCTCAGGCTTGGGATGGACCAGGTGGTTTTTTCAAATTAATCAATCAACTTCCCAAACTTCTGTGGGCTTGTGATGGGTCCACCCCCTAACCAATCTATTTCCTAGATCTTCCAGAGTTGTATCTCTTATCCAATCTAATCCTTTTCCCGGGCCAGACTGACAGGCCTTTATGGTTGCCATCTTGCTCCTATTGTGCAAGTGCCTACCTCCTCCTTTATTGTTCTGTCTCTCCCCTCAGTAATCTGTGAGGACTAACTGGTGGTTCCCTGGAGAGTGTGTGAAGCTATAACTTCCTAAGGAAGCAAACCAGCTTATGCTTCCGAGTTTATTATACTTCTTAATGTTTGATTGTCTTTGCTTCCTTTCTTTGTTAACAGCTAGCTACCTATGCTAACAAGACTATATAAGATCCCCTAAAAAGTTACTCAATTTAGTATTTGACATGTCAAGTTTATTCAAGAAATATGAAAGGACATATTAGCCTAAAAATTATTATTGAAGGAATACAAAAAATTTATGACTGGACTCCTGATAGATTCATAGAAGACAGGAGCTAGAAAATACTAAAACTCAAAGGCAAACAGTAATGTAATGGGGTCCAGAACTCGGGGTGTCAGGAAATATAGGTATTCCCCATAGACCAGGCTGGGGAGAGGAACACATGGCACAGGGCCATTGAGAGTTATTTTTCATATCAATAATAGTAGGATAGCTTCATACCTGATATGCAAAAATTATTCTTTTGCATATCAACAAGTCTAGCTAGGGAGATGGGAGTGACTTTGACCAGTGATATAACCGAGAGGCAGTTCCCCCTGATTACAGCCCCTGTGTGAGAGCTTGGCAATGGTTCACTCCACACCATGGGGCCACACCTGCCTGAACTAACTATGGCAGCCAAGGAAGGCTGAAAATACTGCAGTGCTGGCAGGTGTAGCCGATTGTGGGGAGACTCAGTAATGGGGTTACAGAGGAGATTCCAGGCTAGGATTTAAACCAAAGGCACCACAGCCATACTGAATCTTAGCCACAGGGGTTTGGAAGCAGAGAGGGGGCTCCCTTGACCACATGGCTTAGGAAGCAGGAGAGCAAGACAGAACAGTTTCAAAGGAAACAGGACTAGAGATGGGGACGATGCAGGACTAAGGGAGACAATGCAGGACAAAGAGAGGGGAGAGTGTGAGACCCTGCGGGAAGGAAAGGGTGAAGGGACTCTCGCTGGTGGGCCATGAGAAGGTGCCACATGGTTTTGGATTAAGAACTGGAAATTGAAGCAGCAACAGAGCTGATGGTGCTGAGGACAGCGGGAGACCTGCCGGCCAAGCACGGACTACTGGGAGGAACTGGGAGTCTAGCCGAGCTACAGACTTCTATTACTTTTCCTGAGATACAGTACCCTTGACTGGGCAAAGGCAGGAAGGAAGGACTGTGTGTGTTTGTGCGTGTTTTAAGGGAATTTGAGATTTTTAATGGTGACATTCCGCCATTACTCTGAACCTGTATAACTTTTGAATAAATAGTTCCTTTCCTTTTTGCAAAACTCTGGCACTGAGAGTCATAATTCTAAACACCTGACAAACCTGGCAAAGATGAACCTAGAGGAGAGGGACCTTGTTTCAGTAACAGTATCTGGGCTCCCCACGGGTTCATTCTATAACAGTAATTGCCTAAATTATGCCTGTACCCCCAATGTGTGGCAGAGTTCCTAAAACATAGCTGATGCCCATTTAATATCTATCAAGTTAATGAATGGATTAATGAACGAAAGCTTGGTGAAAAGGCATTCGGTTTCCCAGAGACAAACTAAATTTCTTGGAAGTTTCAATGATTGTAGTGATTGGGTGTCCCTGGGTCTCCCTCACACTTATTTATTGGCTGCTTTCTTGACTATTTATGACTATTTCTTAGGATATGGATCCTGGATTTTCTTACTGGTAGTATAAAAATAAACTCTCCTGCCTCTTCTCCTTATAATAGGAATCCATGGATAAATGGTCAGAAATCATCAGGCTGAAAAAGAAAAAAGTGAATAACCCAGGTAACCCCTAGGAAAACTCAGGGGGAAGCCAATACTATAGGGTCTTACTTCTGCAGTCACCCCCTTTAATTTTGCAGCAGAAGTTCTTGCAAGGAGTAGCAATGAGTTGAAGAACATTACTAATTTGCTAAATCAACATAACTGTTAGGGAGAAAAGCAAAAAAGCATGCTAATTAGCTTCAGCATTGGGTAATTTGAATCTCTCTTCCAAAATGTCTAGTCTCTTTTTTGGTTAATAACTGTGGCAAACCTATTTTCTCTTTCAATTAAGCCCTAAGATGCCTTTAATTCAACGAGGCTGCTACTGAAAAGCAACTTTCATGGGGAGGCATTAGGAGTCTCTCATTTGAGAAAAAAAAATAAACTGTCCTGAATGTCTGTGGCCTTCCTTGTCACTAATCTCAGAGGATGGATGAAAGACTGCCAGCCTGCACCTGTGGAGAAGCACCTTTCTCTCCCCTCCTTACAGCTTGGATCCCAACAAAAAGGTAAGGATGCTGTCCATGTGCAGTCATGGCCCACCACTCTTCCTCTCAAAAGCTACCATCCTGCTCTGGTTGATGTTGCTCAGTGGATTGAGTGCAGGTCTGTGAACCAAAGCATCACCAGTTCAATTCCTAGTCAGGGCACATGCCTGCCTGGGTTTCAGGCCATGTCCCTAGTAGGGGGTGCGTAAGAGGCAACCACCCATTGATGTTTCACTCCCCCTCTTTCTCCCTCCCTTCCCGTCTCTCTAAAAATAAGTAAATATAAAGAAAGCTACTGTCCTTCCTCTGTGAAGTGAGTGTTGCCAGGGCAGATTTCCTATGGGCTCTGGTCAAAAGAGAAGTAAACAGATGGCTCACTTGTTGAGTTTGTGCTGTGTACTGGGCACCTTCTGAGCACCTTCCCCAAGTTCACTCATGAAATACAACAGCTCAGAAAGTCAGTGTTAGTAAAGCCTGACTTTGCAGAGAAAGAGATGGAGGGAGCTGAAGCAATTTACCAGACACTGCTAGTATTGGACTAGGCTGTTAGGATCCAGACAATAAACTCAGAATCACTGCAGTTTGGTCCTTACATGCTAATTGGACATTTTTGTTTGTTGCTATTCAACTAGACTACAAGATTCTAGAGATTAGGGACCCTTCAGGACACACATTTTAGGGCTGGGGAAGACACCTGTGCTTAAGCAAAGCCAGACAGCTGGTGGGGGAACATGCATGGCGAGGCCTTCCCCTTCTGTTCCATCTGCTGCTAACGTGTGAACTGTGCTTTCCCATGGATTTAAAACTCCTAAGATACTGCAGTTCCCCTCTCCTCCAGAGAGGGCGCTCCTCCTTGAGAGCAGGAACCAGAGTTTTCTATCTCCCAGCTTGCCTCTTCTCCTAACTCCCCCTGGGTCGTTAACAGAGCATGTCAGTCTTCAGAGTGCTGTACATACTGTGTGTGTCCTCTCACTTTTCTTGGATCACAGTATTGACTAATGCGCGTTTCACAGAAGTGAGAGAACAAGGGATGGTGTCCATTGAACCACAACTATATGATTACACATATTTATAGCTCTCCTGTTAAGTATAGGGACTTTTTTGATCC